>JAXIVJ010010608.1:0-5000 GCA_036785665.1 Chirona hameri | reverse complement strand
GTTACTGATGACGCCACAGGTCAGGTCAAGTACAAAATGTTTGACCGTGTCAAAAGTCTCGATGGATGGAATTGTCGTGCAAAATTGCGATATTAAACGCATAGGCTGTCGAAAAATCGGTATGATTCGTGTGTCTGACGCTTCTAAGTACCTTTCTAAGCTGTGTATGACCTTTGGTCAGGTCAAGGTCATCCGAGGTCACGAGGTCAAACTGCAGATTACGGTCATTAGGCGCTGTAACACATGTTTATGGTTTTTTATCGTCTAGAACGCGTAAAATGACCTTAGAACATTGTTTGTTCCATATAAATAGAAGTAAAAAGCAAAAATGGAAATGACGTCACTCTGACGTCATTCCCGGTTGATTAATCATAACCTCATATTTTTCCTTTTGCCAACATGTGTAGAATTGATGTGAGAGAAGGTACCGCAAGTTTGGTGACGATACCGGTGTTCGTTTAAAAGTTATTGCAAAATAACGGGAGGGGGTAAAGAATAGCCCCCCCCAGTAACTCGCGGGTTAAGCCCAGTTCAGACGTCCTGTGATTAATTACTATATGTTTGTGAATTCAGAATCAGACTTGCGTCAGTATTGTTGCGTTTCTCTCGTCATTGTTTTCCAAAGGCATCGAAAGTTTGCAGATAGTAGCGATGGCGAAAAAGCTGTTACAACTTCGTATGCCACAATTGCTATAATCGGTAATAGTTATTTCGTCTTTGCTTTGCGCCAGATTTAAGAGAATGAACATTGTTAAAGGTCAAGTAGGTATAACAATAACAGCAGAATGGCTTAACCCTATTACTGGCGGGGTAAACAAAATATGAATCTGTCGGGGGGTGGGGGAGGGGCTATTCGCCCCCACAAAATAAGCCTATGCCACAAAATACAATGGTAATCCATGCAGATGATATCACACGAGATAGTCCACCGCGAAATAACGTTTTGAGATACTAAACACAATGTGTGTACACTTGCCCCCCCCCCCCCCCCCAAAAAAAAAACCTGTTCCTGGAGTCGCCTGTGGAAAACCCAACAATATTTAAAAAATCACACAAGGTATGCAAAAAAACAGCTAAGAAGGTTCACGGAGTACAAAATTCTTATCTTTCAAATTAGATGAAATACCAGTGACCCAAAATGTCTCACAAAATACGTCCCTGAAGGCAACAATGCTCAATCCAAAAAAGTTGAAGAAAAAGATGTCCAACATGTTCACAAAAGGCAGTAAGGAAATGTGTGAAAGTTGTAGGCTCGTATCTACAACGGTTAGAGAAGGGGAACTGATTCTCTTTGAAAGCAGAGTCACGCTGAAAACAAAAACTTGCCCCAAAAAAAACACGCTTGGAGACGCCCCTGGTGAGCTGACAATTTATATTTTATTTTGAAAAATGTGCCCAATGAATATTTAGGAAAAGTACAAACCTTTTATGGCTGTATCCTAATCCGTTTAGAGACGGGGGTGGACAACCCTTAAGAAGGGGGGGTCGTTTTGCTCCCCCCCCCCCGACACTAATCGGGTTAAGCTATATGTAGATTATACCGGCGGTTGCTTGCCATGTTTAATCTGTGTGGTATTCAGCATAGTACTTAGTAACCAAGTACCCACGCTCGACTCATCTTATAATACTTGTTTTTGACTGACAACATAGTATATTGATAATATTGATACTACGTGAGTTGGTTTGGGTAGAATAGTCAACGACTCTGAGAAAAACACAACACAGATTGCAGGTATGTGATATTTTAGTATTTTTGTTTTACTGCTGCTATGATAATAATCATCCGACGACAATGTATCATCCGACGACAGTATAAGAAAGATGTGTCTATTGAATTTGTCATGAGTTCGCAGCCAATTTCACATTCTGAGTGACACAAATAGAGATTTCTTCTCACTGAAAGCGCACTGCCGATAATCTCCGATCAGAGCAGCGTCCTCGGCACGAACGGTATTTACCAGAGGATAGTCGGGGCTGGATTGGAGCACCCCGGCTAGTTGCCTTCTGAGCTTTTTGCGCGCCAAACATTTCCGCGAACGCCTGTTCTTTGCTGGGTTTTAGTGTTCCTTCAAAGTTTGCCCCTTAAAGCGTGTTTACAAGTTAGGAAAAGACGAACTGTCGCTGTGTATCGCTGGTCAGCACCCCAAAAGTCAGATCAGGTAATTTCCGAGTTTTAAGCTTTTAAAAACAAAACTGGGGTTGTCATCGATTTGTTACACAAATCGTAAAGTACTGCGGAAACGTACATTGGGAAATGCAATAAAAAAGCGGAACATATAATATGCAGATGGGCAGCAAGGAGACTCCCCCGGTTTTTGTCACGCATCTATATTGACTAAATCACCGAATCCCAAAGCGCCATCACCGAAGTAGCAGTTCATTGCAGGATTGCTACTGTATTTAACCCCCGCCTACCTCAGGGGGGCCTGACAGGCTCCCCTGAGGTTTTTCTTAAATAACGTTTGATACATGAAGTGCCTCTTGCTGAAATTTTTGGTAGCTGAGTTTACAACAATTATACGAAGGCTGTAAAAAATTTAGTTGAAATTGGTTAATTGGTTTGGGAGATAATAATGTTTTGATGACGTCATGTTGGTAATAAAATGAGAAATATTTGAAAAGTCGTAGAAAACAGAGTTTTAAAGAAAATTGCAAACGCAATTCACCAAAGATATAAAATGGCATTTTCTTTCAAATGGCAATCTCGGATTTTCAAAAAGTTGGGTTTTTGACCCCAAAAATTAAAAAAAAAACTGATTTGCTTTGGAAAAGCCCCACCAAATCAAAATTTTCAAAGATATTATAAAAAAACTGGAATAATGTGAGAGAACTGAGTATGGACGATACCGATACCAAATTTCAAAGCAATATCTTCATTTTTGACTGAGTAATGGCTCCCTAAATGTAAGAAACTGATGACGTTATTTTTTTAATATTTTTTTTGACTTTTTTTTGACAAGATACGAACGAATAATTACCTTTTATGTATTTCGGAGCCAAAATTGGTCTAGGAACATGCCTTTTTGTTTACATTTATCCATTTCTAATGTTCAGTTTTTCTGAAGAGCAAAATCGCTGTTCTGGACTTGGTAATTCCGAGGTCATTTACTTGACCTAGAAGGTCATTCGTTGACGATCTGAAACCTAAAAATTGCATACTGTTAGATTCCTTTCATGACAGGCAACATGCTGGTTTTTACTGCATTGCTCTAAGTTGTTTGGTTTAGAAGTTAACAAGGGGGCCTGTCAGCCCCCCCCCCCCCCCCCCCCGTAGGCGAAGGTGAAAAAAGCTCCCGTTAGGGCGAGGGTTAAACCGCTCATTTGCAGTACATTTGTTAGCATGTTTGCATTCGTATTTGACCACTCAGCATCGATTTGCTTTTAGAGATAAGAAACCTATACTTTAAATCACGATTGTGATACATGTCGGGACGCACTGAACCTCGTGCACCGCGCTCTGCAAGTGACGCGGTCGCGGTGACGCGGTGACGCGGTACCGCGGTACCGCGGTCTGCATGAGACGGATGATCCCAAAACGCTGCGTGACATGTTTCGCACGCGTAGCACTTTTTCGAGACGCGCGCCACCGCCACCGCCGTGGGCACAGCCGTTCTCGAGTTGTCCAGCTTTCGACTGTCGGCGCGCGAGGCGGCTCTTCCCGTACAAAGCCGTTAACGTCCTGCAGAACAGACCGCCGCCACATGGAACTGGCTCTGCCTCGCGATTAGAGCCCTTCACGGGACACATTTTCAGCCCCCATTCCGTTCCAGCCCGTTAAGCCAGATCAAAAGCCATTCCACCACCATTTCATAACTGATACCGTTCCCACCCGCACCCATTTAAAAGTTTAAGCATATTTCACCTTTTGTGGTAGCCTCACGGCTACGCACCCTAATCCAGCAACAACAACCTTTTGTCGTGATAAAATACAAGAATGCATTTATGTCATGCTTTAAAACTCCCACACTCAATGTGAGTGGTGTAAGATTTTTCTTGAGTTGTGGTCATATTTGAAAGAATTAAGTATGTCCTTGTTTCGCGTGGAACGTTCAATACAACCAGGACTTTCACCACAAGAAAAGGACAAAAAACAAATTAAGATGAAATCAACTGTAGATTGGGGTATGGTTTGATTGTTTCAGTCATACATAACACATTGTATCAAGACATAGCCGATTGGTCTTACAAATCGCTCGGGCACCCTTCCACTACCAACCTACGTTGAGATTGACATGACATGGCTTTATAATAATAACGCTTGAGTAGGAAATTCGAAACCTATGTATGTGAGGTGGGCACTTGAGATAAACTATATGTTATTTAATGAAGCTCATAATGTTTCCCTTACAGTTTTCACTGGCTGCATGAAATTATAGCAGTCTTTCCCTCCAAATTGAAATTAACAGAAGATGTGTGAAGTTCAGGAGCATTATCAATATGAAATATAAATATTATTTCAACTTACATTTGAACACGATAACCTCTTTGAGCAGAAATACAGACTTGAAGATGATTATTAACATCCTCACCCTCATACAGCTTTCACTGCTACACAAGTCCTCAACCCTCACCAGTCACCAAGGCCATATATCACCCACTTTGGCCAAGTACTTTAAGTTTTAAGTTTGAACTTTGAAATGTGAACACTGAACGCTTCAACTTGCTGTAATATTAATTGTATATCATAGCATTATATGGCCTTGGTATAGCAATTATCATGATATATACGGCTCGCACTAAAAGTTTTCGCAGCAGTTGGCCGCCAGGGTGTTATGACGTCGCAAGAAAATGGTACCAGTTAATGCTAAATATGTGTTTATTTATTTATAATCAAATAAATATGCAAATATGTATTTATTTATTCATTTTACCATCAAATCAATATTTAGCGTTAGTTGCTAAATATTTGCTTGCGACGTCATAACACCCTGGCTCACTAGCGGTCTCTGGCGGCCAACTGCTGCGAAAACTACAGCTTTTAGTGCGAGCCATATTTCACA
>JAXIVJ010010607.1:40000-46555 GCA_036785665.1 Chirona hameri | reverse complement strand
GTACACTAATAGACATACTCGTGCCTATCTTCTCCATTTCCCGTTGTTGATTTTACGGTATTATGGATATATTCGTTTTGTTAAAGCAGACTGAAACCACTAAGAAGGAAAATAAATATTATCATGTGGCCCAACAACACCAGTCAATTGACTATTGCTCAATTTACCCGAGCATAACAGACGCCAAATGTTTTGTCTCGAGGAAGGAAGTGCACATTGTATCAGGAATATCAGTGAGAAGAAACTAAGCGAATGAAAGACACCTGTGTAAGTCTTTATCCATCGACGTTCAAGCGGAAAACGTTCCTGTTGCACACTGGAGCTTAGTTCACGAGCATTGTTTCTTACGTTATCCAAGTTTTACATTGTTCAATACGTAGCGTGTTCCCCACAAAACACACGATAGACAACTCGTCATATTACCCACATTTTACCTTGCCAAGCACGTCTTTTACCTTGCCAAACACATCTGCGTCATCAAATAACAACATACACATTTTGTTATGAAAGCAACACCACACTTTTCCACAAGCAACATAATTCCTTCCACAGCAACACAATGTTCTGGGGGGTTGCTATGCAGATCTGCAGGACTGTCGTCAGTGTTGTGAGCGCGGCGACCTGCTCGGCGGTACAGTATCACGCCCCTGTGTGGTATGCTGCGCCGCTGAGCGTGCATTTGGTTTTGACCCGCCGCTCCAGATTCTGACCACCGTCACGTTGTTATAACTGATGGCGTTTTAGTTATAGATGATGGCGCTCACATAGAGGGTTTTGAAGCTGACATGAAACGCCAGAGAGTGTGTACTGATGACAAAAGTTTGCTTATCGCCGAAATACAGGACCCAATATGTGCGAAATACAGCACCCAATACAGCACAAATTATGCACCCAGGTGAGAGTTCAGAGTTGCAGTTCGTTGTAAAGGTTCCTGTCACTGAAACACAGGGAAGCTATGTTTTCCTCTTATATGCCCAAAGTTCGATGTGCCGAGGAGCGCGTACTCTTCCCGCAGTGAGTGCGTACTCTTCCCGCAGTGAGTGCGTACTCTTCCCGCAGTGAGTACGTACTCTTCCCGCAGTGAGTGCGTACTCTTCCCGCAGTGAGGGCATACTCTTCCCGCAGTGAGTGCGTACTCTTCCCGCAGGGAGTGCGTACTCTTCCCGCAGTGAGTGCGTACTCTTCCCGCAGTGAGTGCGTACTCTTCCCGCAGTGAGTGCGTACTCTTCCCCGCAGTGAGTGCGTACTCTTCCCGCAGTGAGTGCGTACTCTTCCCGCAGTGAGTGCGTACTCTTCCCGCAGTGAGTGCGTACTCTTCCCGCAGTGAGTGCGTACTCTTCCCCGCAGTGAGTGCATACTCTTCCCCGCAGTGAGTGCGTACTCTTCCCGCAGTGAGTGGCGTACTCTTCCCGCAGTGAGTGCGTACTCTTCCCCGCAGTGAGTGCGTACTCTTCCCGCAGTGAGTGCGTACTCTTCCCGCAGTGAGTGCGTACTCTTCCCGCAGTGAGTACGTACTCTTCCCGCAGTGAGTGCGTACTCTTCCCGCAGTGAGTGCGTACTCTTCCCGCAGTGAGTGCGTACTCTTCCCGCAGTGAGTGCGTACTCTTCCCGCAGTGAGTGCGTACTCTTCCCGCAGTGAGTGCGTACTCTTCCCGCAGTGAGTGCGTACTCTTCCCCGCAGTGAGTGCGTTTAAGAGTTAAGCCCACCCTATCCGGCAAGAGTACACAAATGCAAGTTTTTCGAAAAGTGTCTGTGGCCATACTTTAACATATCGGTTCGTCATTGTAATGATGGCCGATGAGAGATAATTAATAAGCTTGATGTAGCGACACTGACAGCAGCTGGGGCATTCCAGGACCGATCGACCTAAACAAATCTCCAAATAACACCCTACATCTCAGATTTCGACAAAACAACGTGTCGTGGGTTATCTGGATTGTAGATTCACGCTGTGATGTTTTCAGCCCCGTCCGTCGTACGGTTTTCGAGTTACAACCCTGGGGAACTTTGTATTGTCAAGCAAAACTGTAATTTTTAGCGGGCAATTTCTCCCATCTAAATCATGGAGTCATATAAACCTATATACTAGTAAAACGCCTTAATCGGCGGTAACCGAGCGTTATCTGTTGCTGATTCAAGTAGGTATATATTCATACAAAGTTGTATTAAATTGTGCATGATCTCCTTTCTCGAATCCGCCAAAAGGGAGTACGTCCTGAGTGCTATATTCTTCAGCGTATACAAAAACAAATGCTTAGATTAATAATGCCATTTTTGATCAAACATTATTTGTGTTCATGTCTACGTTTGCGTGTTCCACGCGCTGTGGTACCACCCCTATCAGAACTCACCATACCAAAATCAAAATTGATTTGATGGTCCTATCCAATCGTGAAAACTCGATCTCAATCGGAGCAGTGGTTGCAAAGTTATTAGCTTCCTCGAAGCGTTGTACGGCCGTGTCGGGCCGGTTCGGGCCGTGTCGGGCCGGGTCAAATGTAAAAATTGTCTAGTAAGATGACGAGAAACCTCACGGGCGCTTCGCACCCGCTCGGTAATCAGAATCAATAATAACGATAGATTAAAATGATATAATCATTTTTTTTCATTCGAAAATTTTGGAATTTCAACACGTGATCTCAGGTCAAATCACGTGATTTTATAATGTGCCCATTTCAAATTCGGAATTTTGTCCATGCCAGAATCGACTTCGATACATAAGCCTTCGATGTTTAAAAAAATTGGAGATAGGTTTTATCTCGAAATATTGTATTTATATTTTTGTATTTGGAAAAAATAATGGTCACTAACACGTCTTTGGTAATAACTTTGCACGTGGGTAATTGTGCTAGAGAGCTCAATTAAACGACATTATGTTTATCTCGTCGACCTGCTTTCCATGATATATAACATCAGCCCTGTAGTCGCTCTGTGACTTCAAGGTCACGTGACCTGAGGTCACCCGGTGCAGTCCACGTCAGATCGACCAAGCCATAACATCCATCATCGGCCGTACTTCTCATATTTCGGTTGAATATTTCGGCCGGGGATTATCTGGACCGTAGATTCGCGCTGGAAGACTTTCAGCCCCGTCCGTCGAACGGTTTTTCGAGTTATAGCCTCACGCATCTCTTCAATGTCGCGCAAAGCTTAAACCCTCGCCCGTGCAGCGTCCGATCAGTGCGTGACCGTGCAGGGGGGGGGGGGGGTACAACCCCCGCTAGCGTTTCGCCCCTAATTGCACTAGAGCTTCGATTAAAAAACGAGCGTGTTGCTTGTCACGAGAGGAAGCCAATGATGTCGGATTTTAAGGTCCTAGGTCATTAGGTGACCTCTGAGGTCATGTCAATGACCCAAAATTCAACCAAATTGTAAATGCGTATAAATTGAATTTAATCGAGTTAGAATCGCGAATGAGCATATAATTATGCTAAATGGGTGCCAAATTTTAGATCAGCGTCACAAAATATCCTAAAACTGCCAAATTCCAAAAAGGTCATGTCAAGTCATGTCAGGTCATTTGAGGTCAGTGACCTCGATTGACCTGTGAGGACGCATGACCCCAGTGGAACATATAATTATGTAAAATGGATCCCATATTTGAAATAAGCGTCACAAAATGTCCTAGAATCTGCCAGACGCCAAAAAAGTAATATGAGGTCATCGGAGGTCACAACTCAATGGAAACCACAACTGTCACCTGGAAACACTTGTGCATATGCTCATGAACAACAAGCACTATGAACCTGCACAAGTTACAAGGAGCAATACTACGGGACGCCATGTGCGCCTGACATGACCTTGAAAAGCAGGTCAAAGGTCACGGGTCATGTGATCTACAATTTCAAAATTTTCAGAACATGTGTCAAATTGTTCACAAGTAGGGTACTGAAAGTTTCATCGCAATCGATTGATATTTACGTGAGTTATTCCCGAAAAACCGAGGGGGTTGGCATCAACCCCTCCCCCTGCACTGGCGAGGGTTAACCCTCGCCCTACGGGGGGCCTGACAGCCCCCCCCCTGAGGTTTTTCTTGAATAACTTTTTACACATGCTGACCATCTTGCTGAAATTTTCCGTCGCTGAGTTTACAACAATTATACGTATACTGTAGACATTTAATTGAAATTGGTCAAGTAGCTTGGGAGATAATCATGTTTTAATGTTGATGGAAAAACGATAAATATTTGAGAAATCATAGAAAACAGAGTTTTGAAGCAAATTGCAAACACAATTCACCAAAGATGCAAAATGGCATTATCTTTAAAATGGCAATCTCGGATTTCCAAAATTTTGGGTTTTTGACCCCTGAAATAAAAAACTGTGTTTTTTTAAATCACCACAAAATCAAAATTTTCAAAGATGCTAGAAAAACCGGAATATATGTGAGAGAACTGAGTATGGACAACACCCAAACAAAATTTCAAAGCAATATCTCTATTTTTGACTGAGTGATGGCTCCCTAAGTGTAAGAAACTATGACGCCATTTTTTAATAACTTTTTTTGACTTTTTTTGACAAGATACGAACAAATAATTACTTTTTCTGTATTTATGAGACCAAACTGGTCTATGAACATGCCTTTTTATTTGCATTTATCAATTTCTAATTTTGAGGTTTTCTGACGAGCAAAATCGCTGTTCTGGACGTGGTCGAGCCGAGGTAATTCACTTGACCTGGAAGATCACCCGTTGACCTAAACCTAAAAATTGCATACAGTTAGATTCCTCTGATGACAGGCAACATGCTGGTTCTTACCGTAATGCTCTAAATTGCTTGGTTTGGAAGTTAACATGGTTTGGATGTTAACAGGGCCTGTCAGGCTCCCCCCGTAGGGCGAAGGTGAAAAAAGCTCCCGTAGGGCGAGGGTTAATTTGTAGCGGGCGATATCTCCCATATAAATAATGCGAATTATATAAACCTATGTATCATCAGAATTGCCATTAACCACAAAGTAATGTAATGTAACCTTTTTGAGAATTCGAATATAAAAAATATTAATTTTGACATGTGACCTCAGGTAAGATCACGTGATTTTGTTATGTTCTCAATTAAAATTCGTGATTTTTCTTAGGTGGAATAGGAGGGTGCAGGCCCTTTGAATCACGTGGCAACCTATTCCACTCATTGATCAAGATCACGTGATGACATAATTCAATATTTCGCCAATAGAGGCGTCTGTGGATCCTCAAGACAGTAAATTTTCTCATCCCTATTTACAGACCGAGAATGCTATAAAAATAACTGAAAATGTCTTCCAGGAATTAAAAAATGCTCAACTTTGCCAAATAAAACGAAAAATGTCAACAAATGATCTATTGTATAATCAAGCCAAGTCATTTGGGAAATCAACATCAGGTTATGTATTTGATTGTATTATTTATTAATCACCAACAGGTACGAGCCCAATTACAGGTGAAGTCCATCATATAATATAATGAAGTGTACAGCATTCATAAAAGAAACAAAATCACATATCAATCGAGTCGGAGTCTAAATAAAAGTTCCCAATGTCGACGTATATCCCACTATGTCCTTCTTAAGCCTTCATATTGCATCGTTAAAAACATCACTCAGAGGACTCGAAGCGACAAAGTCATTCACCGAGCGGGGTCCCCGCACAAATAGGCTGGATTGCACGGTGCCCACACGGCCGCGGGGGACGTCGAACAGGGTGACCGCCGCAACCCTGGTGTTCCTGGATGGGACATGAACACTAAAACATTCAAGCAAGTAAGATGATGAGATGAGACCTCTAAAAAGCTTAGTAAAAATATCACATCACACTGCACACGCCTGGCGCAAAGCGGTCGTACGTCATAGAACACAAGCAACCAATCTTACTCGAGAGACGGACAGCGGGTGCAGTGTGGTTGGCTAGCCACATCAGGAACCTGTGCTGAACCCTCTCGACGCGAACGAGATGAGTTTTTGCTGCTCCAGCCCAAATTACCGAACAGTATTCTAAGATTGGTCGAACGTTTGCATTAAAGGCGGCTAGAGCAGAACGCTTGTTGAAGCTGCAACGCCGGGAAGCTGACTGGAGAGTGCGAATAAGTAGGCCAAATGCCCGGTTTGCCTTTGCAACAGTGGCATTTATATGAGCCTCAAATGTTAGTTTTTGGTCCAAAGTGACTCCCAGATCTCGAATGGTGCCGACATTTTCCAGCTCTGTTCCGTTAATTGTGTACTTTGAATCAATGAATTTCCGTTTCAGAGTGATTTTAAATGCCTTGCATTTGGAAGAGTTTAACTTCAATCTCCAGTCTTCAGCCCAGCACGCAACAGCATCAAGGTCTTTTTGGAGTGTGATGACGTCTTTTGGAGAAACAATCTTGTGAGAGAGAAAAATTTAACGTCATCACAGAACATCAAACAGTTGGTCGAAATCACGCACAGTAAATCGTTCACGAAGAGAGCGAACAGCAAAGGCGAAAGATGTCCTCCCTCTGGTGTTCCCGATGTCGCAGGAACCCAATCGGACACCCTTCCGTTCAAAACCATCCTCTGCTTCCGCCTCCCGAGGTACGAGGTTAGCCACTTCAGCGCATTTC
>JAXIVJ010010607.1:0-35000 GCA_036785665.1 Chirona hameri | reverse complement strand
TAGAGGTCACGGTCGCCGCTCCGTAGTGCCACTCTCCGCTCTGCCATCAGCTGTTTGGTGACCTCGGTCACGGGCGGTGCTGTGGGGTTCCGTACTCTAGTCCGTTTCAGAGGCGCCGCCTCGTCCAGTATGGGCCGTGTGACGCTCAGGAAGTACTCCCACTGCTCAGCTGGGTCGGCACTGTGGTACACCGGGCTCCAGTCGATCTCCTGTAGCCGCTGGTTCATCTCGTCAGCGTTGACTCTGCGCCAACTCCGAGCTGTCACCACGGTCGGTTTGGGACGGAGACCGGCCAGATTGAAGGTGACACGCGCCCAGATTGAAGGTCACTGTAGTCACAGTGTAGTGTTCCCTGCCGCTGCACCTCACCATTACCACTGATCACATCGATGGTGGAGCCAGAGCTGCGGAATGTGGGCCCGGTGATGTGCTGTCGCTGGCCGAAAGCATCCAGCAACTGGCACTTACGTGACCTTGAGGTCATGGAGTGACCTGCATGGGTTATGCTATACATCATTGAATGCATATCGACGAGACGAGTAAATACTGTTGAGTTAGACTCTCTAGCACAATTATGTGCAAAGTTATTACCAAAGACGTGCTGGTGACCATTATTTTTCCCAATACAAAAATATAAATAAAATATTTAGAGAAGAAAAAAACTATCTCCAATTTGCTTTCAATCCGAAGGCTTATGCATCGAAGTCGATTCTGGCATGGAAAGATTCCGAATTTTAAATGGCCACATTAGCCGTTTTCACGAAGGATTATTGCGTTGAAAAGAAAGAAAAAAGTTTCTGAGAAGTTTTGGTATAGAAGTCTTAGTTAGACGATCCATGCCTTAACTACACAACTTTTACATGCGATTTTTGGCTTGAAATGTCCCTCAGATTTTTTAATATGTTGGTAAGAATATAATATGTTGAAAAAATTGCGGTTTGGTGGTAATAAGCATTGATAAGTCAGTTTGTGATCTCCACCGACTGAAACTTGTCAAAACTTCAGAACGGTTCAGAAAATTATGTAGCATGTGACGCTATTGCCCGCAATGGACTCGCCCAATCCGGCCCAATCCGGCGGCCGGCCTGTGCGGCTTGGCTTTGTCATGTGCGTGCGGCACGTGGGTCGGAAGCGGCGGCGAATCTATGCTGGCACATCACTGTGCATGCGCAGACAGACTTGTGATCTATGACGCTGCCAGATTTAGTAACTAGGATGTCGGTATGCTAAGATGAACGAATGGACTCTAGACGCATATGTTCTTTAAAAACGGCCAATTTTGTTTCATAAACTTGTTATCAGCTCAATACATGTTTCCATAACTATTGAATAGCGATAATATCGCCTAAATGAGTCATTTATTTCTTGGAATGTATAATATACTGAGACTTCTATACCAAAACTTCTCAGAAACTTTTCTTTTCTTTTCAGCGCAATAATCCTTCGTGAGAACGGCTATGATAAAATCACGTGATCTGACGTAAGATCACATGTTAAAGTTCCATTTTGTTTCGAATAAAAACAAAATCATATTAATATATTGTTCCTGGCGATTCTGATGATATATAGGCTTATATGACTCGCATGATTTAGATGGGAGATATTGCCCTCTGAAAATTAGAGTTTTGCATGACATTACAAAGTTGCCCAAAGCTGTAACTCGAAAACCGTTCGACGGACGAAGCAGACAATTTCACAATGTCAATCTACGACCCAGATAACCCCTGAAACGTAGTTGATCGAAATCTGAGATGTCTGGTGTTATGGTTTGGTCGCTATGTCATGGGATGCCCCAGCTGCCGGTCAGTACCAGAAGGCGTAAGCTAGCAATATGCACTATGTGCGACTTGCATACTCTTACCCGACTTACTCCTAGAGTTGCGAGACGGCGAACTGTTGGAGACGGTTCATGCTCTGCATCGCCACCCTTGTAATTGTATAGCACCATGGTCGAGTGATCTCATTGAGTGTTATACCACGGATTATTGTTATATATCTCTCTGTTCGGATGATTTTAGCAAATCTAGCTTGCAAAACTTATCTCGAGCCGGCTCTGGACATCTTTACCGGGTTTTCCCAGCTAAAATATCTGCGGTCGTAAGTCAACCAGTTACGAATCATAATAATGCCCTTGAAGAGGTTCCTGCATCTTGACGTCCCTCATCTTTACGTCTAAGTACCAACAGTAGCTCTCCTAAGTAGTGTGTAGGCTGTGTGGGAACGTTTGCGAGCAAAGGATTCTTATCATCCCGACATCCTTTATAAGTTTTGATGTTTTGGTCTGCACGTAAATATGACCAGCTTTTGACCTTTGACTTGTGTGACTGAAATCCCCTTACTAACCCCCCTGAATGGATATGATTATACAGAGGCGTAGTGGGGAGGCAGGCATTTGCTGTTTTAAGCACCTTACTAACCCCTGAATGGATATGATTATACAGAGGCGTAGTGGGGGAGGCAGGCATTTGCTGTTTTAAGCACCTTACTAACCCCTGAATGGATATGATTATACAGAGGCGTAGTGGGGGAGGCAGGCATTTGCTGTTTTAAGCAATGCCTATGTTACCCTATACTATATGCCTCCTTTTATATTATTTTATCACATCTAACACCCAGCCAGCCTCTCTTTATGTGTTTCTTTATACTCAATATTTTTACAGGGAAAAAGGCCACATGTTAAGCCTCTATGCTGCCGCTCTATACGCCTCTTGACTCAAATTGTTCATGTCATACACTGAACGTTACACGTTACATCGGTGCATCATGTACATCAGTACATCATGTACATCAGTACATCATGTACATCGGTACATCATGTACATCAGTACATCATGTACATCGGTACATCATGTACATCGGTACATCATGTACATCAGTACATCATGTACATCGGTACATCATGTACATCGGTACATCATGTACATCGGTACATCATGTGCATTGGTACATCATGTACATCGGTGCATCATGTACATCGGTACATCATGTACATCGGTACATCATGTACATCGGTACATCATGTACATCGGTGCATCATGTGCATCAGTACATCCTGTACATCCTGTACATCCTGTACATCATGTACATCCTGTATGTTGAATCGGTACATCATGTACATCGGTACATCCTGTACATCCTGTACATCGGTACATCGGTACATCAGTGCATCATGACATCATGGATGTTGCATCGGCACATCATGACATACATACGTTTACATCGGTACATCATGTCACTGGACCGATCAGCCATATCTTCCATCACTACTCATGCCTTGTCTTGAATTTTATATTATTCCAGTGCTGATCTAACCTGTTTGTAAATGCATTGCCTGTTTATGTGTTTCCTTTTCGTAGTTGGAAGTGCCGCGATTTGTTCTCTTTTGTTCTCAGGTGTTAACCCTCGCCCTATACGGGGGTGGTCCTTAAACGACCCCCCTTAGGTTTTTCTTGAATAACTTTTTACACATGCGGCACATCTTTCTTAAATTTTTAGTAACGGAGTTTACAACAATTATAAGTATCCTATCAAAATTTGAAGTGTATACGTCCATTAGATCGTGACCTATGATCTTTTCGTCAAGGTCGTGTCAGACCCCAAAGGGCCATTGACCTGACCCCAAAGGTCACCAGTTGACCTAGATTCTCAAAATGGGATGCCTTTGTATTTGCCTTACGAGAGACAACACGTTACTTTTTACGGCGTCTCTCTATCTCTCTCCGTTCGGAAGTTATACTAAGCGCCCTGTGCAATCGCTATTTTTGGACGTGGTGGATCTTAGGTCATTTACTTGACCTGGAAGGTCACCCGTTCACTTGAAACCTAAAAAATGCATACTTTTAGATTCCTCTCATGACAGGCAACATGCTGGTTCTTACCGCATTGCTCTATGTTGCTTAGTTTGGAAGTTAACAGGGGGTCTTTTAGGACCCCCCCCCCCCCTAGGGCGAAGGTGAGAACAAGGGCGAGGGTTAACGTGAAGTTGTATGCGTCGTTGGGCTTGAGGGAGTCGGTAAAATGTACACGAACAGAAGTTCTGAGCATTTGTTGCTGCAAAGTACACTGTACACAATGGGAGGCAATGAATGTCGAAGAATATGTATGTACGAAGTTCACCCTGGCAAAAAGGCCACTTCTTAACACGATGTGCCCATGTAATTGTCGTGTCACACTTTGTATTAAATAGAAATGCAGATTAAAAAGCTCAATTGTATCGTCGCTGCCACGTGTTGTACCACTTGCTGCTGCTGCTGCCACTTGCTGCTGCTGCTGCCACCTGCTGCAGCACACTCCAGCCAAGTAGGATCGCGACTTTTCACATCCAAGTCTTCAAATTAACCATAATCGACTTCCAGAGCCGGGATCCTGAGCTGCAGACACATGGACGCTGATCTCGAGGTCAGACTAGGGAGAGCACTCCATACTAGCATGACTAACATGACTGGCGGCCTGAATACTACTGAATAATACGATAATGAAATAATACGCCCATTAGTCTAACACGAGACAGACCCGATGCGGCGTCGCGCGGTGAGAGTGTCGTGCAAGAACGCTATATATAGTGAATGGCTATAGCCATTTGGCCAATAGTCAATGGCTATAGCCATTCACGGGGTTCCCGTTTGAAGCTCGGGAAAGAGCCAACTATATATGTCGTACTAGACCCGCATTGCCTTGTTGTGGGCTAGGGGTACAGTTCTTCTTCACAGTAGTGGATATTCCTTGAAAGTCGGGAACTATCAAAACCACACGGCCCATTATATAAAACATGGCTGCTTTACTTTGAGTCACCTGTACGGGTGACTCAAAGTACTGTGCAGGATGTGAGCGTAGCATGTAACCTGGTTGTGGCCCTCATATCTCACCAAGTACTTAATGCACCGAGGAGGACGTTTAAGACACCTGTGTAGGACATGACAGTGCACATACCAGCTTGTCAACTGGCAGTGTGCCTTTACATTACAGCAGATTAATTGTGACTCAATGCTAATTAGATAGCTGCTAGCTGCTGTCAGCTGCGTCCTTCAGCCTCATGTCAGGTAATCTGCTTGTAAGCATATCCGAGTAAGAAGGACAGGATAGTGCTTAACATGCAAGTGTGCTGCTTTCCTTTTATACATGCTGCATGATACTTTCTACGAGCGGTTTGCAAGTATGGTTGAATGTTTTTATAGTAATAATTAGGTGATCGAAAATAATACACTGTAGGGTAAGATGGGGCAACACGCCCCACCGGGGTAAAACGCCTCACCAAGATATCTCGGAATTTAAAACGTCCCGGATAAAAATATTCTGCTCTACAAAACAAGCAACATATGGTCGGTGAACTCATAGCAGGCGACATAATTTCTGCGGCGCTTTCCAGAGATATAAGTAAAAGTCTATTTTTGAAGCGTTTTCTGTTATTTCAGTACTGAAATGGATCAGGAGCATTCTTTCTCTCAACACTTTTCTTCCAGATAATTCAAGTCAACTGAAAGGTCAGAATCTGATGTAAGAAAATGTCTATTGCTCATTTATGGGTTCATGTACGTTTTTGGGCTTGGCTCGCTTTTCATCGAAAGCAATGCGGTAAAACGCTCCTTTCGTCTTGGGGCAAGACGGTTAAGCACGGGGCGTTCTTAACTGTTGATGACCTATTGTGCCTGAACTGTTCAACTGATCTAAATAATGGACATAGGCCCAGCGAAGGCATATTTAAAGAGCCTTCGATTGTTTTGTTTTCGTTTGTTCCCAGCTATCATAGTTTTCGTTTGTTCCCAGTTCCCGAGATATTTGGGGAAATCTGAGACAGATTCCAGGAGTTACCATGGTGACCTTTGACTACCTCTGTTGACCTAAGTATTGAGCTGACCCCAACAATGACCAAATAGTTTCCACATAAATTCCGACGAGCTATCGAACGGTATTTTTGGTTTTCGCCTTCTCTCCATAGGAGCTAAGTTCGAGGGGATGGGGCGTTTTGCCTCATAGACAGGGGCGTCTTGCCCAGGGGATGGGGCAATACGCCCCTTGTGCAGGCTCCTGGAGAATCATCGCCTACAAATTTGTTAACTGAAGAAGGTACAATTAGGCGATGCAGAATACAAGCCAAATCTCCAACCTATGTGAAAATGCTATCACTCTCCCCTCCGTCAAATAGGAAACGAGATTTTCAGCCAAATGCATCTAATGAGGCGTTTTGCCCCATGCTACCCTAAGTGTTCATTGCCAGTTTATTATTGCCTTATTTTATGTATATTTTTGGTATCGTGCTTGGTGCTATCATTTTGAGACGCTGTTATATTATTTAGTTTTCCTACTTTCTGAATTTGGGCGTGTTCAAAATTGTTTGCCGTTCCGAAAATTTGGGAAAATTTGATTCATTATATGAAGAGCCGGTCCAGGTCTTCTTGCATGTGTAAAGATATAACCCCCACAGCATCACGGAATGCTTTCCTGACCACATTTGGGGCTGGTTAGCATACAAACAACAAAGAACAAACAGGATATTCCGAGCAATAAAAAGGCAGAATGCTTGGAAAGCACTACTTCTTATTGCTTACGGTGGTGGCAGTGATCGCGGTAATTCCCCTTCGTATCCCGGCACGAATTCCACCACCGTTATTATGTAGGTATAATATCTGGTAAGCCGGACCTATGAAGCCTCTTCGCAACGGAAAAATCACATCCGACATTACGGAGCGTTTCATATGATCAGTGGCGGATCTAGGTTTCTAGTTGGGGGGGGGGAGGGGATGGCAAAAATTTAGCTCCGTTTCGTCAGCGAAAAGTTGTTGACCGGGAGGGGGGTGGGGGGGGGGGGGTGGTGTCGGGAAGTCAGCGCGAAGAGTCGTTGAGCAGGAGGGAGGATGGCGTCGGGTAGTTAGCGCGAAGGGTCGTTGCGCGGAGGGGGAGGGGGGAGGGGTAAATCACGACCTCTCGGAATAAAAATCACAACCTCCCGGAACGGTTTGGGGGGGGGGGCAAAAACATACGTTTGCCTTCTTATTTTTTTAAGGGGGGGGGGGCAATTGCCTGTTTTGCCCTAACGTAGATCCGCCACTGCATATGAGCAACCTTATATTAATTGTAAAGCCTCACAATAATGGATGATGGAAACCTTAGATGCTGTCAACTTTCCGGACACAATGCCTCGCTCCGCTCTATCATAGTGTTGGAAACGGTACATAGGCATTTCTACATGATTCATGAAACGGAGCTATAATAGCGGACCCATAATGTGCCTGTTATCAATGTATGCTTGTAACAGACACGCAAGGCTTGGACATGACGAGAACCAAGTGTGACAACTCGTGTCAGATATGGTTAGGCTCATAGCCGGGAAGGAAACTGTACAGTGTACAGGTCTCATATGTCCTAATATAGGACAATCTGATTTTCCTTGTGGAGATAGCGGTTTGCGTCAAAAAGGCGATAAAGACAAGGACTTTCACACCAACCTTGCAGCATGCCTTAAGTTGTCACGACCATTGGCGTAGCAACTATTGGCGTAGCAACTATTTAAAGTTTTGAAAAGATGGGTGAAGAACGGCATATGTTTTTCTTCTTTCTTTCATTTCGTGCCGCTTCAATTGTGCTAGATTTAGACAAAGCTGGGTTTCCATTATGCACTTCTTTGTTTAAAGGGAATAATTCACCTTGGAAAATTTAAACCAAATACGATTTGATTATATTTTGTAATGCAATTTCTTTTTATATTGTCGAAAATGGCATTGTATCGCGCCGATTCAGGACAGAAGGCCGTAAATTATTATTGTTTATCAAAACTATATGCATACTCTCTGAGTCAGATTCCTGACGTCACGCGAATAAAAAAAAATGGTTCAGCCAATCAGATTCGAAAGTAGTCGCGTAACGATAGACTCGCATTAGAGATGTGCCAACCGGTGGCCGGCGATTCGCTTACTGCTCCAGCTGCAAGCTGATTGGCTGATGGTATAGCCTCTGCCCGGGCTATACCAGCACCACATTATTTCGTCAGCACCGCATTCCTTCGCAAAAAAATCAAATATATTCGGCGGGAGAGTCTTTTCAGTCAAGAAAACTTGCAGATAGGGGTTTCCCAACACGGGCTACACAACTGCTATCTCAGTTTAAAACTAATGTTGAAGGTGAACTATTTCCTTTAAATGCCTTGTTTTGCCTGCTTCTACGTTCTTCTTCTCCGGCTGGTTCTTGATACCTATACTCTGTGACCCCATGAGCTTTGCATTAGTTTAACATAGCTGTTCACCCAAAGCTGGCAATAATTATTATAGTTATTTTCCAAGGTATATAGTTGAAGCCCGTCGTTGGCAGTTCTGAGACAAGGGACCGCGCTCAATCAATCCACATCCAGCAAAGTCCTGCAGGGCCTCGGATAACATGTTAACTGGGGGAGGGGGGTAAATCCCCCGCAGTGACCGCTAGCTGCCTCGCAGTGACCGTTAACTGCCACCCCCCAGTGACCAAATCCTCCCCCCCCCGTGGGAGCAAAATTCGTAGGTAAAATACAAATATACGGTCTTCAAAATAGATAACGCGTCACTGAAGCATGTTTTCAACTTAAAATCAGTAAAACGCCGTTTGCAGCTACCTAGCATAGCTTTGGAGATCTTGAGGACGGATACCTGCCCTCGTCGCGTCGGTTCGAAATTGGCGTGGACCTTCGTCGATGGCGTGCTTATATTTATAATATGTATTCAGATTCATTATTTTATTATTGTTATTCTATTTCTACTGTACACTAATGTTTAAATCATTATCACACTTTAAAAAAAATGTACTAGTACCTATAGGTACGCTTAACCATATACCTTGCAACCATATAACCATAGCATTTTTCCGAACTGCCCCCCAGTGAGAATTACTTAGCCGAGGCCCTGAAGTCCCTGCAATGCGGCCCAAAGCAAAGCAGCATCTCTCTCCGCACACCGAGGGACGGATCATCAGCAGCAGGGGCGGATCCAGGGGGCGACGGGGCTGGCAGCCCCCCCCCCCCCTCAATGGAAATTGGCGCCCCTGCGCCGAAGGCGCAGGGGCACTAGTTTTGCGCCGAAGGCGCAATCTACGCCTCCAAACCCATGGGGCACCCCCAAACCCATGGAGGGCGCCCCAATTCCGGGAGTGCTCTCCGATGGCCAAAAAGCACCCCGAACTTCAGAACTTTGGAAGGGCGCCCTCGCAACTCGGAAGCGCGCCCTCGAACGCGATTAGGCATGCACACCGAATCTGAGGAGGACGCCCGAAATATGAGGAGGGCGCCCCCAAATCCATAGAGGGCGCCCCCCCCCCATCCCATGGAGGGCGCTCTCAATTCCGGGGAGGGAGCCCCGATGCCCGAAAAGCACCCAAAACTTCGGAAGGGCGCCCC
This sequence comes from Chirona hameri, assembly GCA_036785665.1. Taxonomy (NCBI): domain Eukaryota; kingdom Metazoa; phylum Arthropoda; class Thecostraca; order Balanomorpha; family Balanidae; genus Chirona; species Chirona hameri. The sequence continues at coordinate 25,645 of JAXIVJ010010607.1, read as the reverse complement.
GAAACTCGGAAGTGCGCCCTCAAACGCGATGAGGTGCACCCCGAATCTGAGGAGGGCGCCACCAAACTCATGGAGGGCGCCCCCCAAACCCATGGAGGGCGCCCTCAAACCCATGGAGGGCGCCCTCAAACCCATGGAGGGCGCCCCAAATCATAGCACTGTCAAAATGGTGTGGGTGTGTTACAATAATGAGTTATTTTGGCGGGACACTGCAATTTTTCCACGACAACTTTGCCGCACCTCATGACCATGGCCACTGGCGGATCTAGGTGGGTGGGAGGGGGGGGGGGCATTAGGGGAAAATATCCCCTCCTACAGGAACATGGGGGCATTTAATACAAGTATGCCCCCATGCGTTCCTGCATTGGCTATAAGAAGTGATAACTAACCCGCGTCCCGCGGGGGGGGGGGGGGCAAATCTGCCTCCCCTCCCGGATTTTCTCAATAACTTGAACACTATGATAGATATCGAACTGAAACTTTCCGTACCTTATGCGGCATCAATTATACGTCTGCTTACCAAATGCCAATGAAATCAATGTAGTGCTTTAGGACATATTGACGTTTTATTGACGTCATGGCTTGCCATTTTTGGTGGAAAAACGATAAATGTTTGAAAAATCGTAGAACATCGAGTTTTGATGCAAATTGCAAATAAAAAAAATAAAAAGAAAAGAAATGACATTATCTTCATAATGGCTATCTCGCATTTGCGTACTTTTGGGTTTTGACCCCCCAAAATAAAATGCAACTGTTTTTTTCGGGGAAAAAATCCACAAAATCAATTGTTGATGATATTGCAAAAACGGAATAAATTAATTGAAGCAAAAAGTATGGATGCTACCCACACCAAATTTCAAAGCAATATCTTTATTTGTACTGACTTGTGGCTCCCTAAGCTTAGGTAACTTATGACGTATTTTTTAAAGTTACGTTTGTTGGCTTCCAGTGACCAGATACAGACAAATAAATGGCAGCACTATATTTCTGAAACAAAACTGGTCTAGAAACATGCCTTTTTATTTATATTAAACAATTTCCAATTTGGACCTTATGTGACCTGGCCTTGACCTGAGGACCATTATATGGGGTCAGGTTGTGGAAATGGCTGCTACTATTGAATTCCACGTGTAAACTACCCCATAAAACATGTGTAGCATGGCTTTCGTACACCTTTTGCCAATAATAGGCGTACCCAAGGGGGGGGGGGGCAAACGGGGAAATTGCCTCCCCCTGAAGGTCCGTACGTGCCCCTTTGTCCATATGTGCTTCTTTGGAAATAGGTCCCGAAGGGCCCTATTTCGAGAAAAAATGCATGATTTTTTTGTGTTGAAAATATGCCCCTCTAAAAATATGGTGGGTCAAATCCGGTGAGTTTTTTTGTGGGGTACCTTATGCCCCCCTGATGAAAAATTGCCCCCTCCTGGAGCGAATCCTGGGTACGCCGCTGTTGCCAATAGTGACCTTTTGCGACATGACCTTGACCTTGACCTTTGCTTACAATTTCACTTTTGCTTATGCAGGATATGCATTATACCTTTGAGAGCACTTTGTGCGATAATAGTCGCAATCTAAGGCTTTGGATGGAGAGTATGGCCCAAAAACTCAAATACCTCAATTTTGACTTTTTAGCTGACTGTAACCTGACATGTGACCTTATTTTGACAATTTGGCGTAAGCTTTAGATGCGCCTCATTAAGAGTTTCGAATGGCGCCTTGTGCGTCTCGCTGCGGTTATTGGTTCGGAGGTTCAGAAGCAAGGGGGCCGAATCTTCCCCCAGCGGGGCGTGTTCGGCTGAATTCGCCAGCGGGGCGCAGGTTAGGTGATAATTAAACACGCCTCACCTTTGTTTTTTTTCGCATTGACGACCCCACTCCCCCTCCCCCGGTCAGCTACTTTTCGCTCTGGACCTTACCCCCCCCCCCCCCCCCCCCCCCCCCCCCCTCCCCCCCCCCCCCCCCCCGCTCAACGACTCATCGCGTTGACGACCCGACGCCGGCGCCCCCCTCAGGTGCCAAAAAGTGCGCCCCCTGGCCTGCAGCCCCCTCAGTGAAAATCCTGGAGCCGCCCCTGAGCAGAGCAGGTCACATGACCGGTGCCTTTTCTGTGAATCTGACGGACGCGGGCTGGCCTGAGATTAGGTCCTGAGGGCCAGCCGCGGCTGGTACGGATCACGGATATCGCAGGCGACACAGCCGAAATGCACGACAGATAACACTCAAGACCCCCGAGTTTCGCCGAACCCCAGCGACGGCGCGCCGTGTCGCGCTGAACATGTTTGTGCTAATGAAACCCATGAGAGCGTCGCCAACTGCAGGAGGTCGAGGCCGGTGACAGCTTGTCCTGAGTGACAGCACCGGTCCCGTGAAACTGGGACCGGTGCTGTCACTCAGGAGGATGAGCACGGGGCGGGAGTTGTGTGTGTTACCGCGGATGAGTGCGACAGTCTAAACATGGTGCGGCTTCCTGACCTTCAGTGACACTAACTGTCATGATTTGCGGGGGGTAAATCACTAGACGCAACGTCACATATTGAACCCTTAACCGTTTATAGGATACTTTGTGATAGGTGAACGGTTAATAAACACAATGAAACTGTATAGTACGACACAACAATACCTGTTAAATGTGGGAAGAATAGAGACTGTTGTCCATTCCTAACAGTATAAGGTACTTGAAACCGGGGTCAAAGGTCATAGAGGCTTATGATAACGGACTGAATTTGGCAGACTTCATAAGGCTCGAATAGATGAAATGGTCATGGGGACATTATCTTGTTCACACAGAGTACCAAATGCGACCGCCCCAAGATGGCTGTAGGAATCGTGACAGGCTTCTCGCTATGCATAAACATGTCCGATGATTACTCTGCGCTCACACATCAGCACATTTATCTAGGGTGAAATGTTACATTAAGCTCTGTTGTTGATGAGCCGATAATGTACAGTCTAGCCAGCTGCACTGGAGCAGAACCGTAACCTGTTTATCAAATACCACTCGGCTGACGACATCAAACCGTGGTTTGACGTCCGTATTCGTCCAGACTCATCATGCACAGTCTATAGCATCGGTATCGGGTCGTCAGTTATAATTGTAATAAGGTAATTTCTCTGAGACGGTGACAGATGCTACATAAAACATGACAGCCTTTTGGTAAGTTCAGCCTATTTTTGTAGGAGGTGTAGGTTACGGAGTCAAAAAAAAATTGAACATAGTTCAGCTATGTTGGGGACCATCATTCATATTTGGTTCCTGATCCTATTGAAGTATTTAAGTGAACATATATGCGAGGTATAATTTTAATTTGCGTACATTTGCATTCGTTACATTTGCTTCGTGCACGAGTATGCATGGTAAGATATGATTGACGAACGACAGACGGACAAGCTGCCTGACTGACTGACCGACCGGGCGAGCGAACGGCCGCGTGACAATCAGACCTACCAATTGACGGGTCACCGGACATACCAACCGTCCGACCGATTGACAGGCGGTCAGACAGACAGACACACAGACACACTGACGGACACACAGACAGACAGACAGACAGACGGGCCGCACCGGCCGGTGTTGCGTGCCTCGAGTACGTCGTCCGAGCATGAACGGCCATGTCCGGGGGCACTCCCCTGCACTCCCCTGCACCGCGCGCCGGTCCGGGCCAAATTTGGCCGCACGCCGGCGCAGTCCTGTACATACCGCAGACGGTCCGCACGAGACTGGGTACGGGGGGCAGGGGCGCTGCAGGCACGCTACCGCCGCCTGCAGACCTCCAAACTGGAAAATTTCCTCCGGTCGAGGCCGGTGACAGCTTGTCTTGGGGTTGTGACGGAGAGAGCGGGATACGTCACGTGACATACGTCACGGGATGCGTCACGTCACGTGTACGTGCCAAGACGGCGCGTGGTTTTGAAACCCATTTTACGACTTAATGACATTTTGTCGGCGAGCTGACACGACAGTTGGAGAAATGTCACCGATTAAATCGTGCGCTATGTGCATTGTGCAATGTACCTGTTGCTGTTACACATTGTGCACTGTACCTGTTGCTGTTACACATTGTGCAATGTACCTGTTGCTGTTACACATTGTGCAATGTGCCTCGCCGTTGGTTGTTGGTATAGACTATAGTAGCGGGACATATCACATAGCCAAACACAATGGGACAGACAGGTTCAAGCGCTGCCGGACATGTGCAAGGTTCGAATATGTCTTAATCTAAAAAATGAAACTCTAAGCACACAATTTCATATAACATGTCTTACACTTTGCTACAAAAAGTACCATTTCATTTCGCTTAAAACAGAGTTCGGTGTCGGTGTGTGTTTGCTAACGGTCGCAGTGAGTGTTTTATTTTGTGTTCTTTGTCTTTCCGGCATTCACTTTCAGGCGGCTTCCGCAGCTGCATCAAAAGGCCACAGCTTGTACCCGTGACTAATAAAGACATCGTTTTGGATCAAATCAGAAATGTAACTTTTACTAGTTTTTGTTGTATTAGGCACACCAGCAAGCATCAAGATATATCAAAAATTAGAATAATTAATTTAGCAAAGAAGGATGTCATTGAGTAAGTTCTACTTTGGGCACAGAATAAGATAAAATTACATTCGTATTCGCTAGCAAACCATTCTGGTGACTGTGTTAATACCATTATAAAAAAAGTCCGCCCCTGTAGCTCAGTTGGGAGCGCCACCCGGTAGTCTGACCTCACCCGGTAGTGGCAGCCCGGGTTCGAGTCGCTTCGGCGCTCGCTATTTGCCCCTGACTGGGATGACCTGTGGCCGGTGGCAGCGGTCGCACTCAAGGTCAGGTGACGTCAGAGGGCGGGGCGGACCGTGTCCAGGTATGTCGGGCACGAAAAACTTTCGCTTCTAAATTCTGCCGGACGCCAGAAATTGCTTGATCGGGTGGTGGGGTCAGGGCCTGCGCAACAAGCTATGCTTAGCGCGGGGCCTGACCTCGGAAATCCATCCATTCAAAAAAATATAAAAAACAAATTGACAATTATAACTCATAATGATGATGTTTCCCGAGTTACAATCTACAAGTCTACAATGACACAAATATGGAGCCCTAAGGCTACCCAGCAAATACATGCTATGAGCCATGACCTAGGCTATATTGAGCAAATAAGCTATGAGCCATGACCTTGGCTATATTGCCAATGCTATGAGCAAGCATGACCTTGGCTATATTGCCAATGCTATGATAAAGCATGACCTTGGCTATATTGCCAATGCTCTTGTGTGCACCACGTGTATCTGTCGAGGAAAATCATAGTCACTGTCATCGGGGCATTCTTGCAACTGAGAAAAATCAAGCAACTGTCACAGTGCCACTGTCTGCAACATTGGGCGCGTAAAGTGCAAAAACATCCGGAATTTGGAAGCGACATAGTTTGGGTAGCTTGCGGCCAAAACCGTAGTAAGATCTTTATCACTTAAAGGAAATAGTTCACCTTCAACATGGGATTTTGAACTGAAATAGCAGTTTTGTAGCCCGTGTTGAGAAATCCTTATCTACAACTTTGCTTGGCTGAAAAGACTCTCCAGCCGAAGATATTTGACTTTTTGGCGAAGGAATGCGGCGCATATATGATATACCGTACCGTCTGAGAGTGCCAGCACTGGTCTGAGCATGCGCAGACCAATAACGCACACCATAACATTAATAATTTACGACATTCTGTCCTGAATTGGCGCGATGTAGGACCATTTTTGAAAAGAAAAAAAGAAACTGTATTAAAAAATATAATAAAATCGTGTTCTGAAAAATTTCCGAAGGTGAACTATTTCCTTTAAAACATGTGTATTGCCTTATTGTAAGACTGTTCATGACGTATTGACTGTCTATTTAAGGGAGTGAATTCACCAACAAATATTTAACTCAAGACTCATTGAATCTTTGAATTCTTGAAATCCTTGAAAATATCTTTGAACAGAACCATGTCATTACATTGACTTTGTATGAAATCATAATACGTCATTAAGGTTGCATGCATCTGTTAACGTTCCGAGCGGGTGCGGGTAGGGGTAGGTAGGTATGCATGCATGCATGCATGCATGCATGTATGTATGTATGTATGTATGTATGTATGTATGTATGTATGTATGTATGTATGTATGTATGTATGTATGTATGTATGTATGTATGTATGTATGTATGTATGTATGTAGGTATGCATGCATGCATGCATGCATGCATGTATGTATGTATGTATGTATGTATGTATGTATGTATGTATGTATGTATGTATGTATGTATGTATGTATGTATGTATGTATGTATGTATGTATGTATGTATGTATGTATGTATGTATGTATGTATGTATGTATGTATGTATGTATATATATATATATATATATATATATATATATATATATATATATATATATATATATATATATATTCGAAACAGCTTATCTCTATGCACGTATTACTCGTGCAAATATTTGCATGTAAGGGTATTCGGTAGCAATGTACAGATGAGGAGCTTCGCAATGTCTGTTCAGTACCTCTGTGGATATTCATGGTCATTGATTGGTCAATGAAGTATTTCTGAATCTCATATGTATGCATAGCTGTGGAATTATCGACTCAGCTAAGACTATAAGTAAGTATCATAAATGCACCATAATATCTACTACACACGTCAACGTGCATGCCGGTACCTGCAGGAGAAAAATAATTGCAAAACGTTGCAAAAATGTCGCATATGTTGCACAGCATGAGTTAACCCTCGCCCTACTGGAGCTTTTTTCACCTTCGCCCTACGGGGGTCCTAAAAAGACCCCTTTTCCCTATTAAGCAAGATAGAGCAACGCGGTAAGAACCGACCTGTTGCCTGTCATGTTTGGAATCTATCGGTTTGCAATTTTTAGGTTTCGGGTCAACGAGTGACTTTCCAGGTCAAGTTTTGACCTCGATCGATCACGTCCAGAACAGCGATTTTGCTCTGTCAGAAAACCTCAAAATTAGAAATTGATAAATGTAAACAAAAAGGCATGTTCCTAGACCAGTTGTGTCTCAGAAATACAGAAAAGGTAATTATTTATTCGTATCTGGTCAAAAAAGTCCAAAAAAGTTATACAAAAAAATGACGGCATGAGTTTCTTACGCCTAGGGAGCCATCACTCAGTCAAAAATAGATATATTGCTTTGAAATTTGGTTTGAGTATTATCCATACTCAGTTCTCGCACATATATTCCGGTTTTCTAACATCTTTGAAAAATTTGATTTTGTGGTGATTTTAAAAAAAAAAGTGTTTTTTTTTATTTTAGGGGTCAAAAACCCAAAATTTTGGAAATACGAGATTTACATTTTAAAGAGAATGCCATTTTGTATCTTTGGTGAATTGTGTTTGCAATTTGCTTTAAAACTCTGTTGTCTTCGATTTTTCCAATATTTATCGTTTTTCCAACAACATTACGTCATTAAAACATGATTATCTCTCAAACTACTCGACCAATTTCAATTAAATGTTTACAGCATACGTATAATTGCTGTAAACTCAGCGACGGAAAATTTCAGTAAGATGCGCCGCATGTGTAAAAGTTATGAAAGAAAAACCTCTGGGGGGTCGTTTTAGGACCCCCTCCCCCCCCCCCCCCCCCGTAGGGCGAGGGTTGAGATTTAGGTTGTATTTATAACGAAGCACTTGGCCATCTTTTAAATGACCAATGATACAGCACGTGTTACACAGATTTTACCAATAAATGCATATATTTTCAATCATTGCACTTTAATTGTAGTAGTGTTGACATGAGTTAAGATTTACAAATCTCAATAATTCAAAAGACGAAGTTTGTTTACCATGAAATTCAGGTTTTTGAAAACATCATCCATTCTTCGGCGTTCCATTAGCCCTGACCGTTGTATGTACTGTTCTAGTTTATCTTTTCCAGTTTCCCGGATATGCTATTTGGGGAAACATCGGCTCTTTCATTCTTTCAACCATGTCAAAACAAAATTGCTTGTTCACATGGGTACAATGCATTCTTGTAAAAATAACCCCCAAAATATTATGATTGAATGCCGATAACAACAAATATCATTTTACTGCCATGTAACACTATAGCTATTTAAAGAAAGCGCTACGCGATGCAACAGAGAAGTCAAAAGTAAAGCCTATTGGCATTGTATTCGTTTGACTGGAAAACGGTCTTAGGAGACTGGCTATTATATTAAATTAGCCTGACTTGTGAATATTTCAAAATGGGACTTATGATTTGGCAACCGTGAGTGGTGAGTGGATACAGTTATAACGATAAGTTGTCCATATTAAATCCACGCTGGAGCGTGCATTTAATAATAGCATTTAACATGCCACATTCCATCCATGATTGATTGCATCTCGTTTTGACGGGCTTCGTTGGTGGCTGGCTTTGATGGCGTTCTTGACATTGTATACACAGATGTACCATCATTCCAGTTTTTCGAAAAGGCTTTTGTGTTGCTTTTCCATATCGAATTGGTTAAAAACGTCGTAACGTTATTTCTATATAATATAAAATCAATCTGACTTTTGGGAAATACTGCGGGTTGCTGCAGTCATGTCCTACTTGAGATAATTTAAAAAAATGCTAAGTCTTTGTTGGAAATATTCACGAACTAAGTACACTTATTATCATTGTAAGAAATGTGCCGGAACTCTTTTCGACTTCTACTTTTGGATTACAGTTCAGAAGATGCACAAAGGAAAACAATATTTTGTTTGAGCCTGTCAAAAAGTTGTTTTCTTCAATTTGATAACAAATTGATTACAAGCAGAACTCCGACAAGCAGAGAACGTATTTGTTGTAAATTAATGATGTACTTAAATCACTTACAGTATGCGATATTAATTGACTTATAAGTGAGTTAAAACAATAAACCTGCAGCGACAATGTGAACAATATGATGTGTCCATGGTATTGTGTACATATGCTCAGTGATTTAAAAAGGCGCGCCACACATATGAGCCGTCACGTGACTCGTATATAATGTACACGCCACACATATGAGCCATCACGTGGCTCGTATATAATGTACACGCCACACATATGAGCTGTCACGTGGCTCGTATATAATGTACACGCCACACATATGAGCCGTCACGTGACTCGTATATAATGTACACGCCACACATATGAGCTGTCACGTGGCTCGAATATAATGCACACGCCACACATATGAGCCGTTACGTGACTCGTATATAATGCACAGCGTGGCCTGCGATGGGTGGAGTTGACCACGTTCAGTTCAGTTCGTTTATTTTGCTAACAAAAGGACATCAAATCAAACAGAACAATGATGGATTGGCGCAAAAGCAAAAGCTTAAATCATAGCGCCTCTCCAGAGGAAACAAATGAAACAAAAATTTAACGAAAACTAAGGAACAGATCACGTAGTCCCCGCTACCAGCCCGCCGAGCGGCCATTCGAAAATCAGGTGGCCAGGCACAGGCGGCAACAGCAGGTCAGCGTGGTGAAAGTGCTGGTGATGTGTGATTGTTGTGTTATTTGTGTGCGTTGAGTCTTTGTGAAAGTGCTATGAATGTCTGTAAGTGATGTGCGATGTCTATACCCTGTGTTTGTGAAATATTTCTACCAAAGAGCAGGAGCTCTACTTTGTTTTTGGTAGGCAAATCATCAAAGTCGCGCACAATGCGTCGCGCTGCGCTAACCCGCGACTTACTGGGGGGGGGGGGGCTATTTCCCCCCTCCCGTTATTTTGCAATAACTCCTAAACGAACACCAGTATCGTCACTAAACTTGCAGTACCCTCTCTCACATCAATTCTACATAAGTTGGCAAAAGTAAAAATATGAGGTTATGATAGGTCAACCGGGAATGACGTCAGAGTGACGTCATGTTCTTCGGTTTTTGTTGCAAAATAATGGTTTGCGGAAACCGCTGTCAAAGGTACGATGTTTGAGATAAACTCAATTGTTTTAAATCAAATTACTTACAATAGACCGGGCTATCAAACTGCTATCTCGGATTTGTTATTTTGTTTTTAATTCATTTTTTTAGAAATCCAAATACTTTTTTTTTAATTTGAAAGAAAAAATCAGAATTATCCAAAACCGGAATATATGTGATCGAGACGTGTGCGGTGAATATGTGTACCAAATTTGAAGTCTATATCTTCAAAAATGACTGACTTATGACCTTTAAATGACAAAAATCGACCACCTCTCACAGCATTACTATGCATAAAAAACGCATTTCCGTTTTTGCTTTTTACTTCCATTTGTATGGAACAAACAATGTTCTAAGGTCATTTTTCGCGTTCCAGACGGAAAACAAACCCATAAACATGTGTTACAACACCTAATGACCGTAATCTGCAGTTTGACCTCGTGACCTCAGATGACCTTGACCTGACCCAAGGTCATAAACAGCTTAGAAAGGTACTTAGAAGTGTCAGACACACGAATCATACCGATTTATCGACAGCTTATGCGTTTAATATCCCAATTTTGCGCGACAATTCCATCCATCGAGACCTTTTGACACGGTCAAACATTTTGTACTTGACCTGACCTGTGACGTCATCGGTGACCCCGAGGTCAACAATATTATGTTTCCCTCGATAAATTTCCCAAGGCTATCGAATGCCGTTTGCATTTTTACATTCGGTCCAGTAGTTCCGGAGATCCGAGGGGGGTAGAAAATAGCCCCCTCCCCCCAGTAAATCGCGTTATGAAATATACCCCAGTAACTCGCGGGTTAAAGAGGTTCGTTCTGTGAATCGCGTATAGGGGGAACCAGAGTATGTAATGGACAGTGTCTTCGTACGTGTGTCCACAAGAACACAACAGACTTGTTGGTGTGAGTTGGAGTTGACAGAGGTGGGCGTGTAGTGTTGATAAGCCGACACGTAGTCTTGTGTGTTGTGTGTTTAGTGTTTTTGTACCTTCAGAGTTAAGTGCTGGTGGATCGGGTGCCCCGAACCAAATATCTCTTGAGATCATAAGTCCATGTGAACTCTTATCACGGGATCATGTCGGATCAAATATCTGTTAGCTCAAGTTCATCGAGGGACTTACGGATTATAAATAAATCTACTACTGCATTTTACCGCGAAATCTTATAGGATCCCGCATACATGCATCGTGCATTAGGCACTAATGTCATGGTTTTGCCATGGTCAGACACCCAGCACGTCAGCTGGCTGGTCAGTGAATGTCCGGTGTTAGACCCGCCGGCCCTGAATGTCTCCTATACACGACTTTATGGCTCCGTGTTACGCAGCAAGGCTGGTCAACTCATAACAACTCATAACAGTCGCTGCTTAACTCATAACAGTCAGATGCCCAGAATATCAATGAATGCCAATAATAAATATTCTACATAACCAAAATCAAATATCATAACTCTACATTATCAACATTTTCGGTTTAATATAAAACTGAACAATGGTACCTAAGCATTTTCACATAAACCAACACAATAAACTTGCCGTGGTTTTCTACAGCTAATTGATTTAAAAAAAACTGTATATCTCTCTCCATACAAATTTAGTAGAAGTAGAATGAGTGGCACGTGTGACACAAATGGTACTTAGTTTATATAGACCGTGAATATATTTTTGAATTAATCCGGAGAGACGCGGTCGCATTACTTTTTAGGATATCTATCTAAGAGATGTTTTCCAGAATATTTGAAGGTAACTTATGATTATTAGATGATCGTTTTTAAGCAATTTAAATAATTATAAATTTGTATTATACATACATCGATATAATTTCACATAAAAGATAACTTGTCCTTGTATAATAAAATGTATATGTCATAATCCCCTTGTTATCAGTTTGCAAATACGTATTAATTAAGCTGTTTGCAACTGTTTACTAAATCGATCCCATGAGCTGTCGGCCACTCTTAAATCTGCATTTTTTTCACGGAAGTACCCTGCAGGGAACCTTCCTGGATATTTGTGTCCCTGGTCGGGGGCGTTATTTTCCTCCGCTTGGCCTTGCGGTGTCGGATGCAGGTTCACATGTTCGGAGGAAACCCAGAGAAGGAAGAGAAATGCGGCGTTGTCAAATGGACCATTTCCAGACTGACTGATCCCTTAAGTGTGTCCACTGTCGAACGCTACTGAATAGTTGCGGTCGTCGATACATTGTTGTGCTGTCCTCATAAGCACCGTGAAGAGGAAGTGGTACACCGAGATCCAGACAGCGCTCTTGCCGCTGCAGTGCGGCTTTAGTAAGAACGCCATTTTTGTTTTCGCAAGCAGAGGAATGTGGCTTTGCATTGCCGGCTGGATGACTTACACGTCTGCGGTGACTGTAGACATGACAAGTCGGCCATCAAGCCCTTGGTGCATGACCCAGACAGAACAAATCAGTTGCTTGAACCCAAGATCTTGTGCGGGTCTATACATATCTTTACACTCAGACTCAGATCTCTCTTTAAAGCCCAACAAAGGCCCGGGATCCTTTAAGATTTCGCGGTAAAATGCAGTAGTAGATTTATAACCCTAGTAAATCCCTCGATGAACTTGAGCTAACAGATATTTGATCCGACATGATCCTGTGATAAGAGTTCACATGGACTTATGATCTCAAGAGATCTTTCATCTGCCAGGATGTAACGATGGAATACCACGATGAGCCTAGCCTAGGATCACCACAAAATCAACAACGTTAATGGGCAACGTCCAACCATGCGTATCAGCAATAAAGTCAGATATTCCAAGTTATAAGGGCCTTCAAAATTAAGAGTGCGCAAATCGTGGTTCTTTATGGTGAACCCGATGAATCTCCGACAAAACTTCGAAATAGTTCCGGGATAACAAACAAACAAACAAAGAATTGATATCCTTATGAAACTATTGTCATTGTAAACGGTTCCGAGAATGAATGAAAGAATGAATGAATGCGGGATCCAGCTCCGTTGGATTCTAGTCGGGTGATCGCATTCTAAGATGTTGCGCCAAACAGCATGCCTTCATGTGATTTTTGACGACAAATCGGTGAAAATAGAGTCAAGTACACTGGCGGATCCAGCCTCCAATATGGGGGGGGACTAATTTCATTGGGGGCCTTCCGGGCCCCAGGGGCCTCCATATGACCTAAAAGGTATCCATTTTTCCTTTTGCGGACTTGGGTAAAATGTTCGCTAAGCTATTCTTACGTGTAAGCACGTGTACATTAAGTGAATAATCAAATTGATGGATATTTGCGTCAAAATATATCAAATGTTGTCATTTTACATGCTATCTACATTATATAAATCCTATAAGATCCGCCGCCGCCGCCGCCGGAGTGACACCCTAAATCGGTTCCTGTGCAGCCGTCTGATGAGGTTGGAGGGTGATTTTTTTAGTGACTCTTGGGTCCCGTGGGTCAACACTAACAGGTCGTATTAAGTGTTGGCGTCGATCCGACCGACGCGTCGGTCAGATCGACGCCAACACTTAATGACGCGACGGTGCGGCGTCGGCGCGTGCGCGCGTGCGCCATTCGTTTAACCCGCGCGGCGCTGGGGGGTAAATTTTACCCCCCTCCCGGATTTTCTCCATAACTTGACAACTATGACAGATATCAAAGTGAAACTTACAGTAGCTTATGGTGCATCAATTCTACGTCTTCTGCCATTTTTTATTTTTAAATTCGTGAAAATTCGTGGCAGATAATGACGTTTTAGTGACGTCATGCCATGTCATTTTTGGTGAAAAAACGTTAAATGTTTGAAAAATCGTAGAAAATAGCGTGTTACTGCAAATTGCAAATAAAAGGCGTCAAAAGAAGGGAAATAACATTGTCTTTGCCATGGCTGTCTCAGATTTTCAAAATTTTGGATTTTTGACCCCCAAAAATGCAAAAAACTTATTTTTGGGGAAGAATTTCCACAAAAGTTTTTTGTTTGAAGATTTTCAAAAAAAACGGAAGATATATTAGAGAACCGAGTATGAACGATGTTCAAACCAAATTTCAAAGCAATTTCTTTATTTTTGACTGACTTATGGCTCTCTAAGAACAAGTAACTCATGGCGTCATTTTTTTAAATTGCGTTTTTTGGCTTTTACTGATCAGATACAGACAAATAAATGCCACCACTGTATTTCGAAGACAAAACTAGTCTAGAAACATGCAATGTTTATTTAGATTAATCAATTTCAAACTTTGACCTTATTGTGACCTGACCTTGACCTGAGGACGATTATATGGTGTCAGGCTGTGAAAATGACTGCTTCTATCGAATTATACGTGTAAAATAACCCATACAACATGTGTCGCATGGCTTTCGTAGACCTGTGACCTTGTGTGACCTGACCTTGACCTTGACCTTTGCTTACAATTTCACTTTTACTTATGCGGGAAATGCATTATACACTCTGGAGCACTTTGTGAGATAATAGTTGCAATATAAGGCTTTGGATGGAAAGTATAGCCCAAAAACTCAAATACTTACATTTTACATTTGACCTGACCGTGACCTGACATGTGACCTTATTTTAAGAATTTCGAGTATGCATTCGATTCTTCTCGTTGAGAGCTTGCGATCGCCGCATTGCGCGTCTCGCTGCGGTTATTGGTTCGGAAGATACGAGGGGGGGGGTAAAATTTACCCCCCAGCGCCGCGCGTTCGGCTGGAGACCCCAGCGCCGCGCGGGTTAACATGGGAAACGTGAAATTCTGAAATGGCGAAAAACGGGCCAATTCCGCGCCCTTCCCCGGCCGCTGGCTCGGCAACCGAGGCTCGCAGCGGGATGCGAGCAGCACTATGTGATAGAGAATCGATTGGCCTGGCGTATTACGTGTCGTTCAGAGCGAAGGGCGTACCACGTGCAAAGTTGTGAGCACTTTAATGATAACATTGCTATTTTCAGGATTTAAATCGGTGCTCGGACACCGCAGGACGTAGAAAGCTGCGTCGGGCACTATTTTGCAGGCGCAGGTACCGTCTTCAAATTATATGTGATACACAAAGCTGTGTGAATAATATTTAGGCGTTGAAGTTGAAATGCAATACTTTTGGACAATGTTTCCTAGACACCGCCGTACCACCGAAAACGAGGACGAATTTGACCGGGAAATTGACACAGACGGATAGCGCCATTCTTGCTGACCAATGTCCAC
Organism: Chirona hameri; assembly: GCA_036785665.1. Taxonomy (NCBI): domain Eukaryota; kingdom Metazoa; phylum Arthropoda; class Thecostraca; order Balanomorpha; family Balanidae; genus Chirona; species Chirona hameri. The sequence goes on along the minus strand of JAXIVJ010010607.1, from coordinate 10,569 downwards.
CCAAAATATTATGCTAATCGCTCATAGGTAACCTATGCTGAAGTCAAACGTAAGCGATTGCCGACACTTACGTTGCGAAATAATTTCGTCGAATAAAATGGCATCGCTTAAAGGGAAATAATGACCTTTTTCCACAAAAATGGAGTTAGCACTTGAAATCGCCAGACGAGACCAAAATATATTGTAAATTCATCACATTTTGCATGAAAACTTTCCTACCGAAAGATATTTCAAGTTAAAGTTGATAAGCGTTCCACACTTTTAACGACCGGTACTTGCAAGTACTTTTGGTCCTCATCAAACTGCGGGCTTTTCCCGTATTGTTTTTTTACGCAATGGAGTGGAAAATATATTGCGCGTTCTGCTTGTTGTGATTATATGCCCGGCGATCTTCTAAAACTAACAGCGATTGGAAAAAGTGGCAATAAAATCGGAAGCTCATCGATGCACATCAACGGCGGCATAGTTAGTGGTTGCGACCCTCAATTCTTGAAAATAAATTCATTTGTTTTCAACATTAGGAGTATTGTATAATTTGTCTGTGGCTGTATATAACACTATGCTTTATATTATCATGAAAAATAATAATTTTTCCCAAAAAAACTCACAAACAATAACACAAAACTGGCAATTAAATCGGAAGCTCATCGATGCACATCGACGGCGACCTATTTAGCGTCGGCGATTTGTTTGCAAAGCATTGTCATGCTTCTCGGCGCACTTAACCATTGTGGCGAGTTGTTGCTAGTAGCGCTTTCGTTCTCCATGGCAACCAGGCGTGAGCCAATGAAAAGCCAGAACGTATTCCCTTTCTGGCTTTTGATTGGCTGACGCCTGGTTGCCATGGAGAACGAAAGCGCTACTAGCGTGTGTCCGAGCAGCGCTCAGTTTGATCGGAAATGTCACAGAGCCTCCAAAAATGCCGCAATCGATGTGAACAATGGTAGGGAAGGGCGAATTTGTCAATGACCTTTATGAAGTACACAAGGTACTTGTTTTGTATTTTTCCCAAACTTACAACTTCGAATTTGGGAATAATTGTATTTAATTCTTAAATTTAAATAAAATAATTTTAAAACCATAGCGGTAGCCTAAGAAATTGTTGCTAACGAAATCAAAAGGTCATTATTTCCCTTTAAAGGGAAATAATGACCTTTTGATTTTGTTAGCAACAATTTCTTAGGCTACCGCTATGGTTTTAAAATCATTTTATTTAAATTTAAGAATTAAATAAAATTATTCCCAAATTCGAAGTTGTAAGTTTGGGAAAAATACAAAACAAGTACCTTGTGTACTTCATGAAGGTCAATGCCAAATTCGCCCTTCCCTACCATTGTTTACATCGATTGAGGCATTTTTGGAGGCTCTGTGACATTTCCGATCAAACTGAGCGCTGCTCGGACACACGCTAGTAGCGCTTTCGTTCTCCATGGCAACCAGGCGTCAGCCAATCAAAAGCCAGAAAGGGAATACGTTCTGGCTTTTCATTGGCTCACGCCTGGTTGCCATGGAGAACGAAAGCGCTACTAGCAACAACTCGCCACAATGGTTAAGTGCGCCGAGAAGCATGACAATGCTTTGTAAACAAATCGCCGACGCTAAATAGGTCGCCGTCGATGTGCATCGATGAGCTTCCGATTTAATTGCCAGTTTTGTGTTATTGTTTGTTAGTTTTTTGGGGGAAAATCATTATTTTTCATGATAATATAAAGCATAGTGTTATATACAGCCACAGACAAATTATACAATACTCCTAATGTTGAAAACAAATGAATTTATTTTCAAAAATTGAGGGTCGCAACCACTAACTATGCCGCCGTTGATGTGCATCGATGAGCTTCCGATTTTATTGCCACTTTTTCCAATCGCTGTTAGTTTTAGAAGATCGCCGGGCATATAATCACAACAAGCAGAACGCACAATATATTTTCCACTCCATTGCGTTAAAAAAAAAATACGGGAAAAGCCCGCAGTTTGATGAGGACCAAAAGTACTTGCAAGTACCGGTCGTTAAAAGTGTGGAACGCTTATCAACTTTAACTTGAAATATCTTTCGGTATGAAAGTTTTCATGCAAAATGTGATGAATTTACAATATATTTTGGTCTCGTCTGGCGATTTCAAGTGCTAACTCCATTTTTGTGGAAAAAGGTCATTATTTCCCTTTAAAGGGAGATAATCACCTTTTGATTTTGTTAGCAACACTTTCTTTGGCTACCGTTATGGTATTAAAATGATGTGATCTAAATTTAAGAATTAAATACAATTATTGCCTAATTCAAAGTTGGAAGTTTGGGAAAATTTATGATCGGTATTTTCCCTACACTATTGGAAAGCGTAACATCTGGCGCTTTTGTGTCAATCTGTTCAACGTTGTTGAATGGGCACTTATAAACAACTCGCCGACACTAAATAGGTTGCCATGGGGGGCCTACCTAAACTGCCAATTTCAATGCACTTTTTTAAAATGATTGTTGATTGTTCATAAAAGTTTGGCACATATTCGCAAAAGATAGAATGCAGGAAACATATTGCATACCTTCATGATAAATAACAATGCGTAGGGAGGCTAATTTACTGATGTCGTTACCGAGTGCTTGCTGATTATAAGCGTGGAGCGCTTATCAACTATGAAGAATTGAAATATCTCGCGGTAGGAATTGTTATATGCAAAATTTGATGAATTTACAATATATTTTGATCTCGTCTATCGATTTCAGGTGCTAACTCCATTTTTGTGGAAAAAGGCAATTATCTCCCTTTAAAGGAAATAGTTCACCTTCAACATGGGATTTTGAACTGAAATAGCAGTTTTGTAGCCCGTGTTGAGAAATCCTTATCTGCAACTTTTCTTGGCTGAAAAGACTCTCCAGCCGAAGGTATTTGACTTTTTGGCGAAGGAATGCGGCGCATATATGATATACCGTACCGTCTGAGAGTGCCAGCACTGCACGGAGCATGCGCAGACCAATAACGCACACCATAACATTAATAATGTACGACCTTCTGTCCTGAATTGGCGCGATGTAGGACCATTTTTGAAAAGAAAAAAAGAAACTGTATTAAAAATATAATAAAATCACGTTCTGAAAATTTTCCGAAGGTGAACTATTTCCTTTAAAGGGATATTGCCACCTCCGGAGGATTTCTAAAAAGCAACTTAAATGAATGGTGGGGATCAACAATCATGTATGCTCAAGCTCAAACTTGCTCCTGCAGCACCTAAAGCAGTGTATCGGCAAAGCATTTTGTATTAATTTCTTACCCCAAAACGTTGGTCCCAGCTGTGCTCAGTACTAGATTCATGATGGCCGCTCGCATCCAGTTTGGCTGTGGTATTGGCTCCCGCCCAAAGCCGAAGCGTACGAATTCGCCGAGACTTGACCTTGAAAAGTCTATCTGTGTTATAAGGTATAGCTCACATAACTTATTTACATTATGTATTTATAAATAAATAAATAAGTAAATATTTAGCGGTACCATTTGCTTGCGACGTCATCACACCCTGGCTCACTAGTGGTGGCCCCTGGCGGCCAACTGCTGCAACAACTGCAGCTAATAGTGCTAGCCCGAATTTGGTTTTGAGTGTGCGGGTTGTTCATGATAGTCTGGTTTTGTTAGCAGACTTGTCAATGATTCATATTTGTCATGAATCGATTCACAGTGATTCACGGACCATAATGAATGATTCAATCATGATTCAATCACTCAACATTACCATAATGAATGATTCAATCATGATTCAATCACTCAACATTACCATAATGAATGATTCAATCTTGATTCAATCACTCAACATTAAAGGGAAGTGTCGACTCCTTTGTCTAACTACTTCGATTTTGAATGTGCGACTCTAAGATTTTATGAACGTGATAGGGAGGTCATGCTCTACCTGTGTGCCAATTTGCATGCACATCAGAATAGTCTGCTGTTTGACCTTAAACATATGACCTGCTCTAAATCCTTTGATTTTGAATGTGCGACTCTAAGATTTCATGAGCGTGATAAGGAGGTTATGTTCTACCAGTGTGCTAATTTTCATGGAAATCGGAATAGTCCGCTGTTTGACCTTAAACCTATCTGACCTGCTCTAACTCCTTTGATTTTGAATGTGCGACTCTAAGATGTTACCAGAATGATCACTAGGTCGTGATCCATCCGTGTACCAATTTTGAAGCCAATCCAAATAGTCCGCGGATGTATTTCCGAATGTGAATGTGAATGTGAGCCAATTGGACACGCGTGTTGTTTATTTTAATTATAAAATGATATTTATAATATTTATTATAATTGCAAATTCCAAGTTCCAAAAGCATTAATGACTTTACGTTTCACTTTTTTAAGCGAATAGAACATTAATTTGTATTTTGCATTAGGTATTATTTTTCATAAAGCATGATGTGGAATAAAGCGGCGCCGATGCGACAGTGATATTTGGGACATGCCGAGGTCATGCAAATGTTTGTTTATGATTTAGTTTTTGATATGGTATAGCCTAGAAATTAGGAAAAGGTGGGTATCTTTTGATAATTTTTCGTGTGAAAAAGGTGTGCGTGTACTGTGTGGTTTATGAACCAAAGTATGAGTTAGTTACCTTTTCTAAGTATTTAGGTACCTACCCCTAACCCTACCAGTTCCAAGGTATTCACCTAGTTAGGGCTGATTGAACAGTGGCTTTGTGCCCACTGGAGTTGGACACAAAGCCTCGCTTTCTTTACGCATAGATGAATTACAGGCTACAGCTCAGGACACAGAGCTCATATAATTGGCCATTAAGTGCCTGGTTTGTCCACAGGGCACAGATGAATGCTGGGCCACTGGCATATTTTGTGGACAGTTTATGCTGTTCGACCAAAAAAGAATGATTCTTTGAGCAATGAATGATTCAATCAGCCTATTTTATCTGTATGAATGATTCAATCAGTGACTCACAACAGGTTTGCGCATGAAGTGAATCGATTCATGAGTCATTCATTTGAAATAAGAATGATTCAATCAAAAGTAGTCGATTCACATTGAATCTTTGACAAGTCTGTTTGTTAGTGGTATATTTAACTTGCCGTGAAGGCACTTGATGTCCCAACATCCAGGGGAACAAGCGAAGATAACAACGCCACTGACACAATGGCTAGAAGCACCTACAGTGGTAAGTGTACAGTTGAGATAACGGTTGAGAGCGCCTGGGAAGGGCAGCCGCCGTGCCCGACGCTCCAGCTTTTCCGTATATTTGAGTGGTTTTAAGATACCGGCAAGCCTGTGCGATGTGTATATACTAGGCAAGTGGACGCAGTGGCTACGGTGCTATAGTTTGTGTTTCATCTGCACTCGCCGTTTGAGTGTGCTGTTTGAGTTCTCTTCTCGCCATCAAGCCTACGCAAAATGGATCACACCTGGACGTCCGTTTTTCTACCTCTTCTGGAAGACCTGGAACCTCTATCGCCAGCTGTTCACCGTCGAGACCGACGGTAGATATCTACCGTCGGTCCCGATGAGTGACCGGCCCGGCCTGCGTCGGACCGTTAGGGGACGCGCCCATGGCCGAACCGACCATAAATAGCCGGCCAGAAGCAACACCCTCAGCCAGAGGCGCGATCAGGAACCGGCGAGGGAGGAGAGCTGGTCGTCGGGTCCAGCTGCGACGGGCTCACATGCCATCCGACAGCGTCAGCTGGTCAGTCCTCGCAACCTGATCACCCCAACTGGGCCTGGAGCTGTCTGCGCTCGTGATGAGCGCGCAGACGAAGTCCGGTCAGGCGGACTGGGGTTGGCGGTCACCGGCGACACCGACGGCCATCAGCGAGGGACCGGGGAGGCGTGAAGGGTGCCGACTGCCGAACTTGCACGACAGGGATGGGATGGGGCCCGGCCGGTCGACCATGGTCCCGCCACCCGCTGCCTGGTGCGGCTGCCGCGGCTATCATGTTTACTTCCCGTGTCTGGTGTTGACTACACTTGCTGAAAAGACCATTAATATCTGGTATACAATCAGGCGTGGGACAAAAATCGTATGTTCGGAAATGGTAGGGGACACACAGATACTTTTTTAGACCTCTGAAATAGTGATGTGGTCACTCCAATTTTACGAATGCTGGGCAAACATGAGTGGTGCAAATGTATTTTTTTATCTAATGGGGGAGTTTCGGCAACCAAATTTTGCAGGTGAAATCGGACACGCTTAATCGACCGATACACACCAAAAACTCCATATTGGCCTGCTAGGTGGCAATGTCCCTTTAATATTGCCCAAGACTGACACTGCTTCAGTCAAATTCATCAATGAGCGCATGATTAGCTGACGTCACACCTCCCTCGGAGAGATTTTGCTGAAGCCGAATGACAGATTTCAGGCATTTAAACCGCTAAAGTGTCTTGGCAGAGACTGTGTGTGATACGGGAACGAGATACGGTAAGAAGATATGGGAACGATATACGGGAACTGGGTACGGGAAAGGGATGCTGGAACGAGATACGGGAACGAGATACGGGAACGGGATACGGCAACGATATACGGGAACTAGATATGGTAAGGAGATATCGGAACGGTGTACGAGATACGGGAACGAGATACGGGAACGAGATACGGGAACGAGACAAAGGAAGGGGATACGGGAACTAGATACGGGAGCGGGATAAGGAATACGGGATCGGGAAACGGGAACGGGATGCAGGAACAGTATACGGGAACCAGATGCGGGAACGAGATACGGGATACGGGATACGGGAACGGGATACGGGATACGGGATACGGGAACGGGATACGGGAACGGGGTACGGGAACTGGATACGGGAACGGGAACAGGATACAGGAACGAGAACGGGATACGGGATACGGGATACGAAATATGGAACACGGAATACGGGATACGGGATACGGGATACGGGATACGATATACGACAACGAGATACGGGAACGGGAAAGGAATACGGGAACGTGATACGGGAACGGGATACGTGATACGGCTGGCTATATAAATTAGCTGGCTATATAAATTGCGCATCGCGCAATACAGGCCCTCTAGTTTTATATACAAATAAGAAGTTATTAACTAATAACTTTTGACTGAATAAAGCTAGAAGAGCACGGCAAATGCCATTCTCTTGTGCCACACACACACACACACACACACACACACACACACACACACACACACACACACACACACACACACACACACACACACACACACACACACACACACACACACACACACACACACACACACACACACACACACACACACCACACACACACACACACACACACACACACACACACACACACACACACACACACACACACACACACACACACACACACCACACACACACACACACACACACACACACACACACACACACACACACACACACACACACACACACACTCACACACACACACACACACACACACACACACACACACACACACACACACACACACACACACACACACACACACACACACACACACACACACACACACACACACACACACACACACACCACACACACACACACACACACACACACACACACACACACACACACACACACACACACACACACACACACACACACACACACACACACACACACACACACACACACACACACACACACACACACACACACACACACACACACACACACACACACACACACACACACACACACACACACACACACACACACACACACACACACACACACACACACACACACACACACACACACACACACACACACACACACACACACACACACACACACACACACACACACACACACACACACACACACACACACACACACACACACACACACACACACACACACACACACACACACACACACACACACACACACACACACACACACACACACACACACACACACACACACACACACACACACACACACACACACACACACACACACACACACACACACACACACACACACACACACACACACACACACACACACACACACACACACACACACACACACACACCACACACACACACACACACACACACACACACACACACACCCACCCACCCACCCACCCACCCACCCACCCACCCACCCACCCACCCACCCACCCACCCACCCACCCACCCACCCACCCACCCACCCACCCACCCACCCACCCACCCACCCACCCACCCACCCACCCACCCACCCACCCACCCACCCACCCACCCACCCACCCACCCACCCACCCACCCACCCACCCACCCACCCACCCACCCACCCACCCACCCACCCACCCACCCACCCACCCACCCACCCACCCACCCACCCACCCACCCACCCACCCACCCACCCACCCACCCACCCACCCACCCACCCACCCACCCACCCACCCACCCACCCACCCACCCACCCACCCACCCACCCACCCACCCACCCACCCACCCACCCACCCACCCACCCACCCACCCACCCACCCACCCACCCACCCACCCACCCACCCACCCACCCACCCACCCACCCACCCACCCACCCACCCACCACCCACCCACCCACCCACCCACCCACCCACCCACCCACCCACCCACCCACCACCCACCCACCCACCCACCCACCCACCCACCCACCCACCCACCCACCCACACACCCACCCACCCACCCACCCACCCACCCACCCACCCACACACACACACACACACACAACACACACACACACACACACACACACACACACACACACACACACACACACACACACACACACACACACACACACACACACACACACACACACACACACACACACACACACACACACACACACACACACACACACACACACACACACACACACACACACACACACACACACACACACACACACACACACACACACACACACACACACACACACACACACACACACACACACACACACACACACACACACACACACACACACACACACACACACACACACACACACACACACACACACACACACACACACACACACACACACACACACACACACACACACACACACACACACACACACACACACACACACACACACACACACACACACACACACACACACACACACACACACACACACACACACACACACACACACACACACACACACACACACACACACACACACACACACACACACACACACACACACACACACACACACACACACACACACACACACACACACACACACACACACACACACACACACACACACACACACACACACACACACACACACACACACACACACACACACACACACACACACACACACACACACACACACACACACACACACACACACACACACACACACACACACACACACACACACACACACACACACACACACCCAGCACACACCCAGCACACACCCAGCACACACACAGCACACGCACACGCACACGCACACGCACACGCACACGCAGACGCAGACGCAGACGCACACACAAACACATTCAGCGACGTCCTGTATCGCCAGCGGTTGTCAGATGTGCCTTCACAGCACGAGCAAAGCATCGCTGTGTTATTTCGGTGACACCGGCAGGCAGTGCGTTGTACAACGCTGGAGCATGATAGGCAAATTGTCGTTTTCCAGCTTCGGTTCTCGGTCTGGGGAGACGCAGGAGTCTGTCCTGCCGGGTGGTCCTCTCTCGTGCGTCACGACACCGGACAAACAAGCTCGCGAGCGAATCAGGCGCGCCCTGCCGCAGTACCTTGTGGGTCAAGGCAAGCGTGCGAGCCTCTGCCATCTGTCGGGGCGCCATCCAGCGGAGTTGTTCACGCAGATCAGCCACATGATCGAATTTACGTCGTCCAAAGATGACTCTGGCAGCAAAGTTCAATATCTTTTGAATCATGTCGAATTTGTTCTGGGTGGCATTCCCATGGACTGTAAGGCAGTAGCTGATCCGCGCGAGCACCAACGCTGTTACGATAATTTGATGACGCCGTCGGGAAGATAATGCCGGCAATGAGATAGGCCGATCAGCACGCCCATGAATTGCCGGCTCAGCTCGGACACGTGTGGATCCCAGGACAGGGCGCTGTCAAAGACGACTCCCAGGTTCCTCACCTCCGTTCGCGGCTGCAAGACTACGTCGCAGAAGCTTACTTTAATATCTGGGAGAGAGCGTAAATTCTGGCGGCTGCCAAAAATTATGAGTTGAGTTTTGTTTGCGTTAACCCTGAGAGCATGCGAGCGGAACCAACTGCTGAGCGACGCCAGCGAATCTTCCATGCGCGAGGTGAGTCCCTTGAGGTCATCTTTCGGCCCGCTCACCAACACCTGGGTAGCATCGGCGTATTGGATGACAAGTGCTCCCTCTGAGTACAATGACAGGTCATTTGAGAAAATTGTGAACAGAAGTGGGCCTAATGAAGAGCCTTGAAATACACCCATGTTGTTGGCGAGCGGCCGTGGCAGCACCACGCATCCGACCCCGTCATTCACTGAAACCGCGCTTTTGGCTGTGTCCTGACCGAAATCCTGGCCGCCGACCGATGGAGGAGTTTCAATGACGTGCCAAATTGATTTTGAGCAGAAGTTTTG
>JAXIVJ010010606.1:0-46559 GCA_036785665.1 Chirona hameri | reverse complement strand
TACACTGATGCGCTTGTCTAGTCTACCATGTTTGTGGAGGAACTTTAAACAGTTTTCTTATAATAAAAACACAACACAAATGTCTGTATCGCTTCTAAATGAGCTTTCCTGCCACGAAATAGGTGATCTATTAATTCATTTGAGTTGTTCATGAACAGTTCATGAACGTTCGTGAACTGTTCGTTGTTTGTTTATTTATTTTAAGCTGAAGACGTCATTTGTTCATGAACACATCTGTTCACGTACTGTTTGTTTGTGCTTGCTTATTAGAAAAAATAAACAAACAGCAAACCCTGAAATATTGTATTACATACACTCATGAACACACATACACTTGAACATATTCTTGTGAGACAGTGTCAGTTTTGATGGAGCCGGGGTGTCATCATTGCAACAACGGGAGACTGGTGCCAGTCTCCCTGGCTCCGGCGCCCCGGCGAGACCTGGTTGTGGGATGTATTTAGCTGGGAGAAAAGTCCTGAATAATACAAAAACAGCGTCTAACGCAAAGGGGAAAAAACCTGCGCGGAGAGCCAAAATTACGCTAGGCCAAAAACCCCTGTTATATTTGATTAACTAATCGTGTTTGGTAGATACAATTAGTTTAATCAAATATAACAGGTGTTTTTGGCCTAGCGCAATCTTGGCTCTCCGCGCAGGTTTTTTTCCCCTTTGCGTTAGACGCTGTTTTTTTATTATTCAGGACTTTTCTCCCAGCTAAATAGCCCTGCCTCGCCAGCCGTTGGCAGCCGGCCAGCTCCACCCGGCTGAGCGCCTGCGCGCACCGCTGACAGCCAGGGGCGACCGGCCGGCCGCCGAGGGACCGCCGTGCCCGAAAATACCAGCGTGTTACGACGAGATTTGGCCTCCACATCGTCCAGCTTTGAATTCAGGGCTTGGATTTTGGAGTCTCTCTCTTTCATACTGACATGAAGTGTGTCGTTTTCTTCTTCTTTCTTCTCGACAAGTTTTTCTAGCTCTGACAATCTCTCTTCATAACGCTGCCACTTAGATTCAATCAGTGAGAACAGACCGTTTACTCTCTCTTCTATCATATCTCTCAAACTTGCTATCGACTCCTCTGATTGTTTGCGCAGCGACTCAGCTTCCTCCCGGAACATGGTGCGAAAAGCACGGACCGCCTCCGCCTTGCGACTGGGGCGGAGAGGGCTGCTGCGCGTCAGAGACACGCGGTCTCTTCCCTGCCACTCTCGGCCGGTCCAGGCTACACACCATGTCCGACACTGACGCCTGCTTCTTTTTCGCGCCACCACTTCACGCCATGCTCACTGGACTCTCAGCACCACTCTGCACTCTGCACTGTTCAGTGTGCAACGGCCATATTGTTTCCTAGACATTTCAAGGGTGTAATCGGTACGGTTGATAAAGATGTCGTTGGTAGAACATGTGCCGTTAATGTGCAGCTCGACTCTGCTTCTGTCTGGTTGGTATGCGCTTACGCGCCGGCTGCTAACTCACAGCAGGAAAAGGTTGCATATTTGAATGAGTTACAAATTTGTTTAACACAGAAATGCACCAACTTGTTGTTGGGGGAGACTTTAATATTAGTTTAGATGCCCGTGATTCGGACAGTTCCAGGATTAGATGTAGCGCGAGCAGAAGCCGCTTGTCTAGAATGATTGATAGATTGGGCCTCACTGACATTTGGCGTCATAAACATCCAAAAGCGCAAAGGTTTACATGGCGACGAACCAACTCGGCACATAAATCACGCATTGATTACCTGTTCATTAGCGAATGGCTGTTAAACAACAATATCGTCTCCAGATGTGAAATATCGCCGGGTATTTTAAGTGATTTCGTCACTGTCGACCTGCGTGTAGCAGACTCGGTAAGAGGGCCAGGCCTATGGCGCTTCAATAACTGTTTATTAGACAACAGCGACTTTGTGGCAGCAGTAAAGCTCGAGCTATACAAGGCAACGCAATGTGTAGAGGCTTATGAAAGCATAGACAGCGAAGGCACACATATAAATCTCCTGCTCTGCAATTTGAGATCAACCAGTATGCGTATGAGTGAACAGAACGCGCGGCAGCACAAAGACGAGAGGAAACCGAACTTGTTAGACGGCTTGCAGAGCTAGAAGATAGGTTATCGCGAGCGCCATGTGAGGACGTAGAAAAGCAGCATACATGCCTCAAAGCGGAATTGGAGGAGTTTGAACTTAGGCGTGCTAAATTAGCGATGCTACAAAGTAGATCTAAGTGGATGGAGCTCGGTGAAAAACCATCTGGCTACTTTCTCCGGTTACAGCGACACGAGTCGGCTCAAAAGTCGGCTCAAAACACATGCTTCAGCTGTCTGACGGGCTCATTATTAACACCAAAGATGACATGAATGCTTGTGTGTCACACCTAGGTAGAATATACGCCAAAAAGGACATAAGCGAAGCTACAATAGATGGCTTTTTGAGCACGATCCATTGTCCGCAGTTATCTGATGATGACATGTGCACTTGCGAGGGCGTGTTCACTACAGATGAATGTAGAGCTGCGCTTAAGCTAATGGCTAGCTAAGAACAAGGTACCAGGCATATCAGGCTTTACAGCGGATTTTTTTTTAGTATTTTTGGGATAGCCTAGGCCCCTTAGCAGTGCAATACTTTAACGATGCAGCCGAGCATGGACTACACGTTTCGGAAAGGCGTGGTGTCATTATTTTGCTTCCGAAAAAGGCAGATTAGAAAATGTAAAAAAAAACAAGAGGCCTATTTGCCTGCTCGATGTTCTCTATCAGATTATTGCTAAGGTAATTGCTTTTCGCATGACGCGAGTGATTCACCTGCTGATATCATCAGACCAGACGGGATCGCTCCCGGGTCGATATATAGGCGAAAATATACGCTTAATAACAGACGTTATCGAATACTGTCGAACCGACCAGACGAGTGGAATCTTAATGGCTATGGATTATCGAAATGCATTCGATGCGATAGAGCACAACTTTCTGTTTAGAACTCTTGAAAAGTTTAATTTTGGACCAGATATCGTACGCTACGTCAAAATATGGTATGACTGCAATGAGTTGACTATACTAAACAATGGGCATACTTCAGAATGGTTTCAACCTTCACGTGGAGTGTTACAGGGCTCACCTGTAAGCGTAATTATATTTGCACTAGCTGTAGAAATGATGGCTATTAAACTCAGGAGCGATCAAAATGTAAATGGGATTGTATTGAGCAATATTGAAATAAAACTATTTCAATATGCGGATGATGCGACGATATTCGTCAAAGACGAGTGACCCGCTTTCAGCGCACTGAGTGTAATGCGCCGCTTTGAGGAAGCTTCCGGGATTGAACTGAATTTTGAGAAATGTCCCTTTATGTGGCTTGGTGAGAAAGCTCAGTCTGAGGCTACTATATGTGATAGGAGACCGACTCAAAAGGTTAAAATTCTTGGAATCACTTTCAGCTCATCTGGTGATGTTATGGATGATAACGTGACCCCTATTGTCAGCAAAATCGGGAAAACGCTCAACTGTTGAAATCAAAGGCAACTTACCATAAAATGTCGAATTACAGTTGCGAAATCCTTAGTAGTGTCTCAATTGGTTTATCTCGCAGCATCAATAGATATCACCCAGGCTGAACTTTGCGTGATCCAGATCCTCATTCAAAAGTTCATCTGGAGAGGACGTCCTCCGAAGTTTGCTCAGAAGGAAATAATACAGCCCATTGATGATGGCGGATTAGCGAGCCCTCATGTCCCGACATTATACAAGGATTTACGGCTATCATGGTTAAATCGAATGTGGAACAAATCAGATGCAAAGTGGTACACACTTTTTGCAGAATCGCATAGGTCCACTTACAGTACAAGATTTAGTTCGGAGTAGATTAAGTAATGAAATTATTGAGAAACTAGCAAAAAGTCGATTTTATCAGGAACTGTTGCGATGGATTCAACCTTACAAACAACAGCCAGCTGACGTTGAATTAGTGATGAAAGAAAACATATGGAATAACAAGTACGTGCGGATAGGAGGTAAACCAGCATTTTACACGAAATCGTACGGTGCAGGAATCCGCATGATTGGTGATCTATATGATTTGAATGGGCGCCCTTTATCGCTGGCTGCCATCAATCATGACTTTGCTAATCATGGATTGAGCTTTTTGGAACATTATGGACTTCTGAAAGCCATCCCAGATGAGTGGAAATTAATAATACGCAGGTCAAGCAACAGACGCGGTCTAGACACAGACAGAGACGAGATCGAATTGAAAGTAGGTGATGCCTTTGTAGTATTAAAAGATATAAGGGTTAAAATGTATAACAAGATGTTTATACCAAATGTAATACCAAGTGCATGGCGACGATGGGAAGCCGACATTTTTTCGAGGCATTGATTGGACGAAAGTGTGTGCAATCCCTTACAAGTTCTGTTTCTCTACAAAAATTACAGACGTGGCAATACCGAGTTCCGCATAGGTTTATACCCACGCAGAAATTTCTACATCATAGGCGCATTGTGGGAAGTCCAAATTGCGTTAGTTGCGGTGAGCTCGACACGTTGGTGCATTTCTTCTTCAATTGCAGAGAGGTCCAACAGTTATGGGCTAACGTAAGGCAATACCTAAATGACAGAATGCAGGGCGAATGCCAACAGATATCCTCAAGAGACGTGATATTTGGCAAAACAAGAGGCCCTAAAATACTTAATATTGTCATACTAGTGTGCAAGCAATACATATATCAGGTTAAGATGCAAGGAAAGAACGACATAAATATTCACGGTTTTGTGTGTCTGTTACGCAGTCATTTCGCGGCAGAACGGTTATCTGCTCGCAATAGAGGACAATTAGATCACCATAATACAAAGTGTCTCCCTTTGTTAGACGGTGAGGGAAATTTGACGTGGGTGTGACACGCACTGCGATGTATGGTGTTACATGTGTTATGCCTTCAGTACACATTATACAAATACATGTGTATCACTACATGTGTATCATGTGTGTGTGTAGTGTATGGTGTATCATGTGTATATCATGTGTATAGTATGTGTATCATGATTTAAAAAAAAACTCGCCTGTGTCTGTGGGTGTGGCCGGCCGGCGGGGTGGCTGGGCCGTGCTATAGGCCCCCAGCCTTTTCCCCACCCGGGCTAACCCGAGACCGGCCCTCAGCATATGCTGCGGGGCCGGTCGGCCGGCCGGGCGTGCGGGGCGCCGGCCTCTCAGGTCGACGTCTCGCACGCCCGGCCGGTGGCGAGGGGGCGCCGCTTCGCGAACGGGAGCCGCTGCAAAACGCGAGGCGGCGCGGGCGGGGGTTGCCGATGAGTTGTGAAATGAAACAAAAAATGCTTGTCTGTAACCGACAAATGTGCCTGCTAATCAATACAAACTAACTAACTAACTAACTAACTTATATATGAGTAGATAAACATTTTTATCTGAAAAATGCGTGTGTTCTAATGCATTGGTTTGCCAGCATTTGCTTGAGTACGACCGTATAACGATAAATTCATACAAATGTACCCGAAACATTGACCATAACGCCGTAAAAAATGATATACCATAACTCGGTTCAAGCCAAGCATGGTACTCGTACCAAAT
Organism: Chirona hameri; assembly: GCA_036785665.1. Taxonomy (NCBI): domain Eukaryota; kingdom Metazoa; phylum Arthropoda; class Thecostraca; order Balanomorpha; family Balanidae; genus Chirona; species Chirona hameri. The sequence goes on along the minus strand of JAXIVJ010010606.1, from coordinate 40,978 downwards.
GTATGCTAAATGCATGATTTTTCCATGATCAACTTGGTGCGAGTCAGGCACATCACCTAACCAGCTACCTCAGGTCGGGAGTCAGTCAAGCTCGCCGGTTCTGGATTCAGGCACGGTGAAAGCTCCAGTTCCGCTTCTCCGACTTTGTGTGACCCTAGTACCTACCAGTGTCACTCCGTCTTCATGTTTACCATCTATTCTCTTGTTTTGTTTTGCTTGTTAGGCGACTCATTTCCTTATATGACCCATTTCCTTAAATATATGACATAGTACATACTATTGGCAATAAGAAGCATTGGGTATGGAAAAGAGCGGTACACGTTGCTTCTCTTCAGTCATATTTTTTGCCGTAGTATTGCCAAAAAGTTCGCCCCCCCCCCAACTTCAAAGTAGTTCCCACGCCCCTGCTCGCATGTTCATATCAATTACGAAAATATATACCGAAATAATTATACTTTATTCGGTACTTTCCTCTACCCACCGCAACATTCAAATTTTGCCTTACATATAGGTAATAAACGAGTAATAAACGAGTTTCTTACTCGTTTCTTCTACTAATTCCTGTCCAACGTACTGAGTTTCAAGATTATACTTACAGAAGCTATTATTTGCTAATGATAAATTGTATACCACCTGAGAACAAAACGCGATAGATGTCTACCATTTGAAAAACGCATGAATACATAATTCATTCATCGTGGGGTGCCAGTAATAATTTATGAGTCCGGTATCAAAATAAAAGGTGCTAAAAATATTTGAAGAATTTTCAAAAAATAGATATCAGCTAATTAATAACACAAAAATAGGACGAAATATGTTCGGTTTTAATCTTGTTTTTCGCGAGGTTTATAAGCATGTTATGCTTCCGTGACACTTTTTCCCAGTAGAGGATACATGCGTTCCTACTCAGTCAATTTTGCCACCCCTCGCAAAAATCCGTGGCGCCGCCCCTGCCACACACACACATTTTCGGATTTTAATATTACGCCTATGGGCGTTGCATGGAAAGAATTGACTTCAGAATGCCTCCGTCCCCCTCAACTTTTAGAAGGTGGCGGGGCCCTTGACCGACTGTACATGCATTGCATTCACCTATTATAAACAGCAGGTCGCTTGAGAACCTTCCAGTGTTCTTTCTAACACAGCATCTGGTAGGTAAAGGTAGGTAGGTAAAGGTAGGTAAAGGTAGGCATCTGGTAGATAGGCTGGTAAAGACGTTTCACCCTTTGCAATAATTTTATATAATTCGCCACAAGAAATTATATATTCGAAATTTATTCCCTAAAAAGAGGGTCCTTGGCGGCTAAAGCGTTCCACAGTTTACAGTAGAAGGGTTAAAACGTGATGAAGAACCATCATTGTTACTTCTCCATCAGCGTTACTGGTTAGTCATAGGCGATAGCCGCATTTATATTGCCTTCGCCTTCTACCTAATCAAGCTCGTTTGAAAACCTGACATCAGCGGTTCAAGATTCGGTTCTCGGCGCAAAGGGTATGGATACCCTTTTCGATGATCAGAGTCACCAGTATGACAGATAACTGATCACCCCCTCCCCCATTGCGCAGATCGCGTTTCCCGGCTTCATGATATAAAACAATTCCGTTATTGCGCACATGCGCACTATGCCTGTTATTTGCCTGTCATGCCTGTTATTGCCAGGCATGTACTATCTGTTGGAGAGACTAATTTCGTTTGGGATAAAGGCAGTAGTTTCATGAAGTATCTTAGCAATACAATAAGTAATACATTTTGGAAGGAAGTTACCTACAGCTGGGGTACTTTCGCTAGCACATTTAAGTTAGAAGACCTGACTATGGGTAGTATCTCTTTGTGGAAATCCGACTATACGAAATACAAAACTGATGAGATCGGCCAGTGGGTGCACATAGGGCTTTTGCACTTCAATGATTTGCGAACATCCTCCGGGGATATAATGACTTTTGCTGAAGCGAAACATGTATATAACCTGCCTGGGACATTCCTGGATTATGTCGGCCTCTTAAATAGCTTACCTGGAGCATACGTAATGTCCAAAGACAAAATTGAGGCGCCAATAATTGCAGAACAAATCAGATATCTTCTGGGAGGAAAGAAAGGCACGAAACATATTTATAATCGCTTAACGCAGTGCAGAAATACTATTAAACATTGGGAGAACAAATGGATTGAACAATGAACAGTATGGTGAAATAAATTGGCCAGAAACATATCAAGCGGTCCGCTTCGCAACTAGCTCCTCCTACTACTGGGCATTGCACTACACAATTATTACGTTTACAGCGGTAACAAATAAGCTGCTTTATAAAATGGGAGTGAGAGAGATTGATTGCTGTGACAAATGCAAAAGGAGCCCAGAAACGCTACGTCACAGATTTTGGTCGTGCACGATTGTAAAAAGATTTTGGAGTTTAGTTGAAGATTGGTTAAACAGCCATACATGCGTACAGCCAAGAGCGGTTTTGGAAGAAAAACACGTAATGTTAGTATTCCATGATAGCGGGCGGCTTTGGAGACATGCCATTATTGTGGGAAAATCAATAATCCAGCAGCAGGCGGATTTAAGTATTACACAATTCGCAGCTCGAATCAGTCAAGATTTTCAGACTGAGAAACTTGCAGCATATATGAATAGCTCATTTCCAGTATTTATAAAGAAATGGGAACCACTAAAGCAGTTCCTAAACTTGAATCCGCAAGGCCATGGCAGTAGATAGGTGAGAAGCAGTAGATAGGTACTAGATATTAGATAGGGAAGGAGAGAGGTGCCAGGGCAGTTGTCCAGGGCAGTTGTCGTATCGGAGATGTGCTGTGTTACGAGATGTTTCGAGATGTTAATGTTCATGTGGTGGCACGAACGGTGCATGTGCAAAATAAACAATGGGAAAACAAATATATGACCGTTCCGTTTTGCCTATTGGTTCCATGAGAAAATACGGCATTTCCTCCCCACTCAGCCTTCCAGTATTGTTCATCGTTGCTACCTGAGTTTGTTTCTTGCAACATCATTACCGAAAGTGGATAATGAACATGAAAATATCTGAATAAGGTTCTCCTTTTGACCGCGTCACGAAGTCCTCTTACGTTGAAGGTCGTTATATTTATGTCAGACATCACAGAATGATCACCAATGATACAAAGAAGTTGACGGCTCGAAGTACCTTGGCGCCCTGCTGCTCCCCCAAGTAAGCCAGACTGGTCATAAGAGGACTGCAAAACAAAACTAGATAAACAAAACCATAAAATAGGAGTCGCATACGTCGCGTCGCATACGTCGCGTCGCATACGTCGCGTCGCATACGTCGCGTCGCATACGTCGCGTCGCATACGTCGCGCTGACACACATAAGTACACTGACACACAAACGAGACAAATAATATGTTGAGTATGAGCTTTGGTAATACACATTAAACATAATGCGAAAAAGATGAGGTATACCTGGTTCGGTGATTACACAAATCTGCGTATGTTGTGAAGACCGTCGACACGTACAGCAGGACCATCTCTGCGCTCTTTGTAGTAAACCGTGCCGTATTTGGTGAAGAATGTGCACACCTGCTTTTTCTTCTTTGCTCCGAACAAAACCGTCATGAGCTGTTGACGACGCCTCGTGAGCGACTCGGAGACGAAGAGCTGCTTGGAACCCGCCGGCTGGCGCATCAGGTCGAATCGGCCCTGGTACACGGCGTCGCGCGCCATTAGTTAGTTAGTGAGTTAGCTAGTTAGTTAGTTATTTTGCTAACTGTTGCCCAATTAAGGTCCATTAACACACGCACTTCCGGGGGTTCGCGCCAACCACGACTGCGGGGGGGGGGGGGGGGGGTGATTTCCTCCCCTTCTCCCTAAGATCTAAAATCCACGCAATGTAGCGACAAGCGAAAGACGGTGTTAGATAGCTCGAGACAATCTCTATCGAAAGTACTTAGGTCATTTTTAGGTCAAGTCAATATTGAGGGTCACCAGAGGTCAAATTTCGGCTATATATATATATATATATATATATATATATATATATATATATATATATATATATATATATATATATATATGAGTGTCCTTGATAAACCCGTCTATATCTCAATAATACAAGAGCTAGCAACGTGCGGAAAAAGAGCTCGAAAGATAATTGAATTTGCTGTAACTAAGGTTCATCCAAATTGACCTAAGGTCAATAGTTAGGTGATAAGAAGCCATTGAATTTGAAACATTCTAAAACAAAATGCCAAATTGATTTTAAGGAATAACTTTTGACCAAAGCACAAAGGTAAAACATATTTCACCATTGTTTTTGTCTTGTCGAGACGCATCGAATGATATATTGGGTGACCTAGTTAGGTCATATCCAAAAATTGACCTGACCTGAGGCCAGGTCAGGGTCAGGTCAAGGTCAACTCTTACATCAATTGATTTGTCTCGACAAGCCAGATACATTGGTGAAAACCCATTGCTCTAAATCATACGTGACATGAGTTGACCTCGTAGAGGTAAAAGAACAGAAATGTGACACAGGGCTTTGCATTTGGGACAAGAGTGGTGGATCCACTGGCTGATCCAGGGGGGAGCGCCCATGCCCCCTCCCCCACCGCCTGAAATCGGTGCAAAATTGACACATTTCCTGATATAGAAGAAAATCTAAGCAACTTTTACTAAGGAAAGCTTGTTTAAAATCAGCTATCAATGCATATAAGCAAGCGAAATCCGATGGGTTTTCGGAATTGTGTGAGACTTTTGGGGATTTGGCCCCCAAACCATCCGTACCCCCCCCAACCACCGTTCTGGATCCGCCAGTGGGTGTATCTGGTGGAAATTGGTCAAATTTAGCCATTTCCTATGGATTTATACGTGTTTTTAATTTGTTTCTCATTGACTTATAATGGGAAGGTCACGGAATAGACCTGACCTTAGGTCACCGATAAAACAAAATCGAGATCTACGAATTGTAGGTACCTGATGACACCTGATGACATCATGTGAGTTTCAAACCGTTTGGTCAATCACTTTGTCTGTGGCACGACCGCAAACTTTTTGGAGGTGGAGTCACTTGAACTTGACCTGGTGACCTGACCTGAGATGACTCGAGGTAAAACAATATCACGCCGTGAGGATAATTGATGCCCCAACAACTGTGCAAAATTTTGCGGCGCTGCGCGCCGCCGTTGAAACTCCGGTGGCAATGCCATTGTTCTTATACAGAGTCGAGTGAACGTGTACAAAGTTGGGGGGGGGGGGGGGGGGGCGTCGCCCCCCGAGCTCCAAAGTAGGGGGGATTTTCCCCCATTGCCCCCATGGTTCCCACGTCCCTGCATGCGAGTTTATTAATGTCAAGACAATTATGACATACAAAGACAAAGGAACAGCAAACACACCACTGGTGGACGCGTTTCGTCTTACATAATTCCTCGGCACCGTATTACACACGTGTGTATAATTTCGTCTAATCATACGGTGCCGAAGTCTGTAGACGAAATGCGTCCACCAGTGGTGTGTTTTCTGTTGCTTTGTCTTTATATGTCATGCAAGTTTATCCAAATACATTCATTCACTACTTTCAAACGGCGTTTGTGATAAACTTCTATCACAACACAACCAGATATCAGATAAATGACAAAAACATCGCAATACACGGAGTCATATCGCGTGAAAGAAACGTGCAAGCAGACGACGCCCGACATGAATCGATGAATGAGGCGCCGATTATATATTGATTAGCAATCAATTTACCCCGTGCACTGCCAGGGGTACGGATTTTTTTTAACGGATTATGCCCCCCCCCCCCGATGATTTTCATGAATAGCGGAAAACGGCGGCGCGTAGAGCCGCCACATTTGGAATGACTGTTTTGGCATCAATAACCCACATTGTTTGAAATTTTTGACCTGGGTGTCATCTCAGGTCAGGTCAACAGGTCACGTTATGTGACCCCACCTCCAAGCAAGTTTTTGAAAGTTTGTGGTCTTGCCAAAGCCACAGTGATTGACCAAACGGTTTGAAACTCACAAGATTTCATAAGGTCATAAGTAAGTCTACAATTCGTATATCTCTAATTTGTTATATCGGTGACCGAAGGTTAGGTCGATTTCGTGAGCTCCTCACTATAAGTCAATGTGGGCAAAAATGAAAACACATATAAATTCATAGGGAAATTGCTAAATTTGACCAGTTTTCAGTAGATCCACTACTCTTGTGCCAAGTGCAATGCCACCATGCAAATTATGTTCCTCGAAGTCTGGTGGTATTGGGGCTTTATGACTGCGCGATTGTCGACATTTATGGTCGGTGGCTCTCACGCCGACCAAAGCAGGGGAACCGAATGACCTTGCCAGTAGCTAGACTCCAACCCGGAACCCATGGGTTCCGAGCCCAACGCTCTACCGACTGAGCCACCCGGCCCCTCTCTTAAAGGGAATAGTTCACCTTTAACATGGGGTTTTGGACTGAGATAGCAGATTTGTAGAGCAGATCTAAAAATGGTTTGTGGTGAAAGAATTACCTCTCTACGTTAAGTAATTTCGACACAGGACTAGTGGGCCCGTTTTAATTCCCGCTCTTCCGGGCCACAATCGGGGAATGAACGGGCCATGAGGTATGACGTCATACCCGCTGACGTCATAATTGCGTCATACGCAGATTCTGCCGCAAACTAGTCGTGGTATTTATACAGACTTTGGCCGTGGTCATTTAGTAACTTTGAAATAGTACAGAAGTAATATAGGTTGTTATTACCAAGGTCTGTTATTACCACCGAGTTGGTTCAGTGACTGGATGCATTGCCGGGATCAGAAGCCAGAATTCCGAGCTTGCGAAATTGTATTGTAAGAAGGTGCAAATCCCAATATAGAAACGGGGCGACCCTGAGTTGAACGCGACGATTTTCTGGTAAGTTCTTGTTCTTGTTGACCTTATACATCATTGATCATGAATCTGATTTTTACACAGACCAGGTATTTCATGTGTTTGTTGCATGGAAATGCTTGCTTGATTGGTTCTACAGAAGTATAATGCAAATATGGCAAATATTTTACTGCAGCCCATGATATAAATATGGATATAATATATCTAAATATAATGGGAAATTGTATTAATATCCAGACAATTATTGCATATGACACAGAAAGCTAACAGGTGGACATGTTTTGTCATAAAATACTTGATCAGCACCTTTTGATTCATTGTGTAAAATTGCATCTTGCCTAATGAAGCCTTATGATGAAACACGTCCAACTGTGGGTCTGTTCCTGTGGCGCCTCTAACCTCGAAGTTTCTCCAACTTACAACTGTCCCAGGCGTACACAAGGGTGGGAGGGGGCAAATGGACCAATGCCCCCCCCCCCCAAAGGTCTATGTGCCCCTTTGGTAAACAAAATTAATTAATTTGTGCTTGGTTTTTAGGAAAAAGTTGGGCGATATTCCGCTTTTACACACCTTTATATAGGTAAATTGAATTAACATTTCAGTTGTAATGGCGGAGTCATTGCGGTTGGTTGAGGGGATTGATGGGTGATACAAAATATTATTGTTAGGTAAGTACTGATAATGTCTCTGTTTTGAGTGCAGTTCTAATGAAATCAGACGTGTAGAATTAGTATAAAATATTTGGTTTCCTATAAAAAGGTGTGTAAAACCGGAATACGGCAAAAAATTGTTGAAAATATGCCCCTCAAAAAATATATTGGGTCAAATATGGTGAGTTTTTTGGGTTGGGGTACTTTATGCCCCCCTAAGCAAAAAATACCCCCTCCTGGAGTGAATCCTGTGTACTCCACTGGCAACTGTTCTATCCTATTGCACAGACAGTTGCAAGTTGGAGCAACTTGGAGGAGGTTAGAGGCACCACGGGAACAGGCCCTATGTCAGCTTTGCCGGGTTGTTTGTCTAATGGGGAAATGATCATTTTCTTGTAAAACAAGATGCATCAACAATGCAAGTTAACTGCTGTTCAACTGGGCTCGTCATAACCAGTGGCGTACCCAGGATTCACTCTAGGAGGGACAATTTTTGCTTAGGGGGGGGGGGGGGCATAAAGTACCCTCACCAAAAAAAAACTCAGTTTTTGGCCAGCTATATTAAAAAAGGGCATATTTTCACCATTTAAAAAAAAAAAATTGATCAAAGGGGAACGTACAGAGTACAGACCTTACCTTACCTTACCTTACTTTACCTTACAGTAATCAGGATTTTTAGGCCTCAAGGCCTGTAGTACCCGCTCTGATCGAGTTCATGATTCCTGGCATGTCTCAGTCAGTGTCACTGGTATGCTGAACCTGACGTGAACCCAATGGGCGTCCAATCTAGCCTTGGAAGGCATTCAGCGAAGGAGCGCAGACCACTTTGGATGGGAGGCCATTCCAATCATTCACAATATGTGTGGCGAAGGCGAATTGTCTGACCCTTGTGGTCGCCGAGGACTTGCGGAGTTTGAAAAGATGGCCTCTAGTTGGACCGTCAGGGGGAATTGTCCTGTTTGCCCCCCCCCCCTTGTGTACGTCTATGGTCCTAACCTCATACTTTTCCCATATTCCTACATTTCATCCAAATCTGAAGGTAAGGTTTCATTGTTTGGTTGTGTCAAAATACTGTACTGTTCACACTGTGCATGGTGAAAATCAAATATTCGGTCACATTAAAATAGCTTACTTTTCCTGCCAATACTTTGGAGTGTTTTAGTGTGTCAATATTGTCTACACTATGATAACATGAAAGTCCACTGTTAGAACCTGACTGAAGTGTACAGCCAGGGAGGGGATGAAGTACAGCCTTGTGGAGAAACTATATAACCATCATGCATTATTTTGGCTTAAATATTTATATTGTTACAACACATTTTGTATTTTAAAACATTGATACATCTACTGTGAAGGACTCTAACACAGCCATCATGTTTTATATTAGTACAGACAATATTATTTAAGGCTGCAGCCTTGGTTTGATCCATGCCCATGGGCATGGATCAAACCAATGTTTGATATTTATATGTATAACACATACATATCTTCCATAGGTGTATATTTATATACTTTTGGGGTGGCCCTCGCCCCCCCCCCTAATGTTGAGTTCGCCCCCTCCCCCAATGGTACCCGCTCGGCCCTCCCAATGTTTTTGGCCGCTGGCGGATCCAACAGGGAGCAAGGCGGCCAAGCCTCCCAAACCGCCTGAAAAGGGCAACAAATTGACACGTTTCCCATTTCAAAAGAGAGTATATGCAGCTTTTACTAAGAAAAGCTTGTTTTAAATCCCCTCTTTATGTATAAAGATGCGAAATCCGGTGAATTGTTAATATATTTGCAATGTTCTATTTTTAGGGGATTTTTCTGAAGAAATGTTTTTTATTGATTTCTTTTAAATTATTTTTGGCGGGGTCAAAAACCAAAGTTTTCACAAATCCGAAAGTCAATTTTGTAGCCCTTGCCATTTGCTATTTTCTGACATTTTGTATTGCATTTTGCTCAAAATATAGAATTAACATGCTCTCTTAACCCGCGCACTGCAGGTTTGCGCCGAACACGAACTGCAGGGGGGTTGATTTCCGCCCCCCCCCCCCCTGAGATCTCGAAAACTACGCAACGTAGCGAGAAGCGGAAAAAGGCATTTGATAGCTTCATACATGTTCTATCGAAAGTATTTCAGTTTTTTTTTTTAAAGTCAGGTCAAAATTGAGGTCACCAGAGGTCATCAAAGGTCAAATTTTCCAGTTTTTTCCTGTTTTAGAACATCGCTCCAGAAATTCCCATATATCTCAGAAACGATGATAGTTAGAAACAAACGGAAAAAAGCAAACGCCAGTAAGTGCAATTTGTAATCGCTAAAGTGTCTTCATATTTGATCTCAGGTCAGTATTTGAGGCTCCAGAGGTAAAAAAAAACCGTTTTTTTTGGCTAAATCGTGTTTTGCTATTAACTTTTTACTTAATCAAGATAACGGATAACTGTTTACGCCATTGTGTTTATCTTGTCAAGGCGCTTTGAATGATATATATATATATATATGCAGGGGCGCAGCCAGACCTTCAGAAAGGGGGGCAAGCACCTGGGAGAGGCCCCCCACCCCCAAAAAAATACCCCTGGATATGAAAAACTCTACGGATTTCGGCCACTTTATTTTGTGAGGCCCCCTTTTTAGTTTTTTTTTCTCGTCTACTTTTGATGAGCTGGATTGGAGCAGGACCCTCAGTAGGCATTGTACTGAGCGCATTACTAATTTGTATTGTTACGTACTGGAGAGAAAACATATCTTAGCCATGACAACAGGTGGGGTCGGCTTTTGAGTTGGGGGCGGCTGAAATGACGAAAAAATGTACCCCCATTTTGATACGTGCCTTTGCAGCATTTTTAATGTGGATTTTCATGTTATAGTAGGTAGGTATGTACTTGTTAGTTAGCGTCGCGAAATCTTTACGGTTTTGCCTGATAAAACCCAGAAATATAGGCGGTGTGCTTTGTAGAGGATAATAAGCTAAACATGATATTCATGCAATTCAGCGTTACGACGAACCGATGACGATGACTATGGCTTCGTTATGACGATGACTACCGATGTGACTCCGCGAAGCGGCTTGAAAATGTGAATTTTAGGTCCTGGAAAACGAAATGTTAATATTGGAACCAGACCGTGAGGTGAGATGGCTTGGGGAGATGGTCCTGACCTGTTTCGACTATTAGCTCTTCGGTCCAGCAAATTGTGCACCGCTGGAGCAGCTTCCGGGTGCCGATCTCCTCGTCTTTTCGTCCGCGTCGCCTTTTTCGGAACTCGGCAAACTAGCTAAACATGTAGCCTGCTTGGAACTTAGAAGTGAATATTTTATGAAGGGAATGGGCCCTGGGGCCAGCAATTACCGCCAAGGAGAGCCTCTGCCAGACACTTAATGCAATTCTTATTCCCAGTTTCCAAATTTGTATAAGCAATTGCGAAACTTGTGTCATGCCTAGCTGGATTTTTACTGCACTGCAAAGACAATTTTTACGATAATTTTTTATTTTTTCCCTCAAAAAGTGTGTGTGTGGGGGGAGGGGGTCGACCCTCCACCGCCTTCTAAAAGTGGGGGGAGTTTGCCCAGACCTCCCCCCGACCCTCCCGTCGTCGACGCCCCTGGCTGACAAATATTGCAGCACACACTTCTGAGAGGAAAATTGTTAAATTGTTTTGTACTACCATCACCCCCCCCCCACACACGAATTCAAAAACGCATCAGACTTATCAAATAACCATTTTGAAACCCAAGAAAACATTGCACCAGGTGGGTCAGAGTACAGCACAACAGCACATTACCGCTCATTATAACCGCGCTGACCACGGCTAGCAGGCGCTCCAGCTATAGCAGGCGCTGCAGGCGACGGCTAGAAACCCCTGGGCAGGCTCGAGGGCCCCGTTCACAGACTCAATGGACCTCTGGATAAGCTTGAGAGGGCCCTGAACAGACTCAACGGCCCCTTGGCAAGCCGAGAGGCCCCTAAGCAGACTCTAATAGCCCCTGTGCAGGTTCGAGGGGCCCCTGAACAGGATCAATGGACCAATGGGAAAGCTCGAGAGGCCCTTGCACATACTAATGACCCCTAGGCAGGTTCAAGAGGCCCTTGAACAGACTCAATGGGCCCCTGGGCAAGTTCGAGAGGCCCCTGGGCAGGTTCGAGAGGCCCCTGAACAGACTCAATGGGCCCTGGACAAGCTCGGGAGGCCTCTGGGCAGGCTCTAATGGCCCCTGGGCAGGTTCGAGAGGCCCCTGAACAGACTCGATGGTCCTCTGGGAAAACTATGATGGGCCCCTGGGCAGGTTCAAGAGGCCCCAAAACAGACTATAATGGGCCCCTGGCCAGACTCGAGAGGCCCCTGAACATACTCAATGGGCCCCTGGACATGCTCGAGAGACCACTGGGCAGGTTTGTTGGGCCGTGGGTGGGCTCAATTGGCCCCTGGACAAGTGGACATGCTCTAGAGGCCCCTGGGCAGGTTTTTGGGGCCCCTGAGTGGGCTCAATGGGCCCCAGGGCATGCTTGAAAGGTCCCTGGGCATGTTTTTGCACCCTTGAGTGGGCTCAATGGGCCCCTGGACATGCTGGAGAGGCCCCTGGACAGTTTGTTGGGCCCCTCGGTGGGCTCAATGGGCCCCTGGACATGCCCAAGAGGCCCCCTGGGCCGGCTTCGAAAGCCCTTCAGTGTCTCTGAGGGCCCTTGACATGCACCAGAGTGACCCTTGTCTGGTTTGAGGGCTCCTCTGTGACTTTTTGAAAGCCATTTAGCTAATGCAAATGGTATCTGGGCCAATCTCGGCGGGGCCCCCTGACCCGTAAGGGGGGGGGGGGGGGCAATTGCCCCCCTTGCCCCCCCCCTGGCTGCGCCCCTGTATATATGGTGACCTTGTTAAGTCAACTTAACAATTTGACCTAAGGTCAAGGTCAAGTGGTGACCCAAGTAGGGCATGTTGCATATGGGAAGACGTGTCTCGACGAGACAAACACATTGATGTCTGTTTTACTTCTCTATCTTCCTTATGTCGAGAGTTATTGACAAAAAAGTGATGGTGACCTCGCATGACCTCAAATGACCCAATAGGGGTCACTGAACAAAACTTACACTTGGATCATCAAGAATATTCTATAATAACATGATCCAGAAGTAATTGGACTAGTACCATGCATATCCTTGAAATAGGAAGCATTTGTATATTTCCCCATTGACTTATTATGGGGAGGTTACGAAATTGACCTGACCTTAGGTCACCGATATCAAAATTCCGAGTTAAACGAATTGTAAGTACTGATGCCCTCATGACATCCTGTAAGTTTCAACCTGATCGGTGAAAAACTCTGGCTTTGGCACAACTGCAAACATGTTTGGTGGTGGGGTCACTTGATCTGGTCTGGTGACCTGACCTGAGATGATCCGAGCATATTTTTTCTCTCAAAGTGTGCGCAATTGATGTCCTAACAGGTGTATCAAAACCCGGCGGCGCTGCGCGCCGCTGTTTTTTCGCTATCTTTGAAAAACCTGAGGGGGGGGGGGGGGGGGGGGGCGTTCATCAACCCCCCTGCAGTGCGCGGGTTAAAGTTTAGCTGTTTTTTTTTTATTCGCCAAACTCGTGTGTAGTAACGTCACTAAATTCGTGATATCTCGATTTTGTTATCGACAAAATTTCTTCATTTATGCACAGAAGACGTAAAATTTGTGTAGGAGAAGGTACCCAAAGTTTAACGTTGATACCGATATTGGTTTTTGAGCTATTGCGAAAATTTGTCGGGGGGGGGGGGAGATATTTGCCCCCCCCAGTCATTGGCAGGTTAACATTGCCATTTTACTAAGTAAGGGTTCCAAGTAAGGACTCGGGCCTTCTGGCGGATGCAGACCGGCCCAAAACGTTGGTTTGAGGGGCCGTCCGACAGATTTCCAAAACTCATGAGATTTCGTCTGTTTTTAGGCCCCCTCTGGCCAGTGACGGCGCCCCTCTGGCCAGTGACGACGCCCCTCTGGCCAGTAACGGCGCCCCTCTGGTCAGTGACGACGCCCCTCTGGCTAATATCGGCGCCCCTCCTGCTAATGACATCACCCCTATAGCCAGTGACGGCGCCCCTCTGGCCAGTGACGGCGCCCCTATGGCCGGTGACGGCGCCCCTCTGGCCGGTGACGGCGCCCTCTGGCTAGTGTTGGCGCCCCTCCGGCTAGTGTTGGCGCTCCTACTGCTAATGACGGCGCCCCTCTGGTTAGTGACGGCGCCCCTCTGGCCAGTGACGGCGCCTTATGGCCAGTGACGGTGCCCCTCCTGCTAATGACGGCGCCCCTCCGGCCAGTGACTGCGCCCCTCCGGCCAGTGACGGCGCCCCTCCGTCTAATGACGGCGCTCATCTGGCCAGTGACGGCCAGTCACATTTACTCAGTATTGTGTACCTAATTGGCTCCGAATAATGGGCTATGTGATAATAAACCTAAGACACTGTAATGACGGCGCCCCTCTGGCTAGTGACACCAAATGACAAATGACAGTGAGGCCAGTAAGTGACTCCAAATGACGCTGTTTCTAAATGTTTTTTTTTGTGCTTGTGCTATTACGTTAGCAATATTATTTGTGTTGACGTCATCATTTGTCGTTCACTTTGTTGTTCACGTCATCACGTTGTTCATACTCAGTCATTGTTGTGTTCTATGTCGCCATATTGTTTTTTTTTAAAGGTAATTGTTTCTCTTTTCTTGTCTGCAGGCCACCAACGTTCAGCCTCGGCAAGCAGGTCGCCGTGATCGACTTCTCGGCTCATATGGGCCGGACTATGCGCGGAACGACGACGGCATTGTGAAGTGAGGACATACCGCTAACCTTTTTATAAATTGTCTTTCTGTCTGTCATCTTTCCTCCATTGCAAAGCGCCGGTATGGTCAGCAATGCACGAGGGATTGAGCTCGCCTATTACATCTCAAAATGCTGTGCATGTCATGTAACTAGCTGTGGTCCTTGGTTGTCCGGTTGTCTTCCAGACTGTCTCTCTGTTGTTTAATGTCGTACAACCAAAGGACACAATGGACGTTTTGATGCCCTACCATTATTACATTTACGCCAGGCATTATACCTCGCTTACATCGTTGTTTCAGAACAGTGCGGTGCTTCGAACGGGTGTCGGACTCCTGCATCGTGACGCCCATCAAGGTGCCAAAAACCTTTCTGCACGTTCGCCCAAGTCTGGCTAAGATCGTGGCGATGCGGGAAACGGCGGGCATCTGCGGCCCCATCGTTCACCAGGGACGATCCCCGCCGGTCGAGTGGGCCGTACGGCCATCGGGCTACAGGCCCAGATGAGTCCGAAGGGAGACTCTCGACAGCAGCTGGGCAGAGCACTTCCCGCTTCAACGACAGCGTCCAGTGAAGCTGGAAGCGGGGGGGGGGGGGTCGACCCGGTATGTGGTGATCAGGCACGTTGCCAGGATTTTTCTCAGGAGTGGGGTGGGGGCACGTCGGTGATAGAAACAAATTTCGCTCTCTCAGAAATATGTTGGGGGGGGGGGGGGTGGTCGTCAGAGAATCTTATTTATCTAGTGTAAATATATTTTCCTCGGGGGGGGGGGGGGGGGGGGGGGGGGGGGGGGGGGCGCAGGGCCCCGGTAGCCACCCCCTTGTCTACGTCCCTGGTGGTGATCAGCATTGCTTCGTGGTGCCAGTGTTGCTGGGTTGAAGCACCGGCTATGACACCTGTACAGTGTACAATGTATATAATATAATACTCATCCAGTACATCATTTGACCATAGAACTTGGTGCTTGCAATGTGTTTACAGTACGCACATGAAGAGGGAAGAGCGTTTCAATTTACCTATACAATAACCATGTGTACAACATGCGGTAGCTTTTCGCGACGCCGGCACTGTCCAACACCTTACGGCGTTGTGCACCTGAAGGACGGGTCGCACGGAACTTGGACGTGGCACGAGAACGAATTTATATATTCAGATATTGCATTCAATCACATAGTATATTGCACTGTACATCCTACCGCTGAGAAATCTTCTTGTTCCGGGTTCACCACAGGGAATACTCTGTGCGGAAGTATGACGTTACATTCACAGTATATCCGGTACAAAAGGTATTAAATGCCAACAAGTTGCTTGCGCTCCTAGTCGCACAGACTGCGCAGTCAAGAGCGAACGCACACAGCGCCGCCACCGGGCTATACATCAACTAAATCTACATAGGAGTTGCTCCGCGAGACAGGTCCACGATCCGCTGTCGCCACAGCCAGACTGGTTATTGATTCGACTCTGATTGCATCGATTAGAATCGTTCAATCAAAATCCCTGAATCAAAGAAGAATCGATTCACCACCGGATTGTTTTATTCATGATCGTGATTGAATCAAACTCGCATAGAACAAGGCTGTTTAAATCAAAAGGTTGTGCAATGCTATTTCAATGGTGAGTCAAACATGATTTGATCCCAAAAAAAAAATATCTTTGAATCGGAAAGAATCATTCCTCAAAATGTTTATCCATGAATCAAAACGGTGACTGAATCATTTATATTCAAAATGAGTCGTGATTGAAACCTTCCAAATACGGTGAATCAATAACCAGTCTGGCCACAGCATCAATGCATCGCTGGCACGGCGCCAGCGACGTGCCGCCCGTAACATCCTCCACACAAGAAGAAGAGCGGTTGACTACTCTAGAACGAAACTCAAACTGCTGACACAGTCACACACAAAGATGAATTCCTAACTTCTTTCCTTACATGTCGTCTCAAAACAAAAACTTCAACTAGGCCAGGCACAGGCACGTAGCCAGGATTTCGTCCAGGGGGGGGGGGGGGGCGGCGCCTCGAAAGAACCCCTTCCCGAGCGTTGAAAGGGCCCCTTCCCAAGCGTTGAAAGGCCCACCCCAAAAAAAAACTCATGAAAAGGCACGTTATAAGGCTGAAAAATGCAGTATGGCAGGTATGGCATGGGCCATATCAACGTTTAGGAGCTGGAGTTAGCAAACTGCCACATCAACTTTGGAACCAGCGACACGAATTTGGAATCAGCTATACCAACTTGCAATGGCGCGAAAATTTTGAGTATTATGCCCTGGGTTGCTTTCTTATCAATGCGTCGCATTGCGTATGGTGCGGACCTCTAAAATTGCTATATTGTGCGCTTAAAAGTGCGGGAAAAAGTGCTAAAGTGAACTATTTTGCCCAATAATATAGGAAAGTAGCAACATAACACATAAATGCGCCGAGAAACTGACCGATTTTTTTCCTAACCCGCATATAATTGAATTTGTAGTTAAATTGCGCCGCGGAGCGGTGCGAAAATTTTGAGTTTGATTCCCTGTACAACTGTATTCTTACTGTTGAAAGGCCCAAGGTCCCTTCAGATCGTCTAGGGGCCCCTCTGACCTTTTCTACGCCCTTCCGACCTGTTCAGGGACTCATCTGAGATCCGCGAAGCGAAAAGACATGATGTGGAGTGGGTGATATATATTTATAATACAAAGAGGGCTTACTATACAGGAAAAATAAAATCGGATATTTCTGGTATATTGTAGCACCCTGACGAAGGGTGTTACAATATACCCGAAAGCTCCGCTTTTAATATTTGTATTGTGGAGTAAGTCCTCTTTGTATTTAATCTTCATCTGGGATCTCTACGTCCTTTGACCCTTCCGGTCTCACCAGAGACTCCTCAGACCTTCCAAGAAGCCCCTCTTGTGTGTCAAGGGGCCCATTCGGCCTGTTCAGAGGTCCTTCCGACCTGACCAGCGACTGCACTGGCTGCTTTGTCGCCCTGCCGACATGCTCAGGGGCAGGGGCGGCGGATTGCGGGGCGCAGGGTACCCAAAATCCCCCCCCCCCTCAAATGAAAATCCTGGGGAGGGGAAGGGTCATGTTGCCCCCAGATTGAGCAAGCTAAAATCTGGGGGGGGGGGCAAAACTACCCTTTGCCCCCCAGGATTTTCGACTGTGGGAAATTTTGGATACCTTGCCCCCGCAATCCGCCGCCCCTGCTCAGGGGCCCCTCCGACCTGCCCAGGAGCCCCTCCAGTCTGGCTAGGAACTCATCCGGCATGTTCAAGGGGCCTTCCGACCGGCCCAGGGACCCTTTCGATCTAGCCAGGGGCCCCTCTGACTTGCCCAGGAGCCCTTCCGATCAGCCCAGCGACTCTTCTGGTCGGCCTGCACTGGCTGCTTTGTTGCCCTGCCGACATGCTCAATGGGCCCTCCGACCTGCCCTGGAGCCCCTCCGTGCTGGCCAGGGGCCACTTCGGCATGTTCAGGAGCTCTTCTTACTCGCCCAGGGGTCCTTTCGGTCTGGGAATGGGCCCCTCCGATCTGCGCAGGGGCCCTTTTAACTTTACAGGGGCCCTCCGGTCTCTCCAGGGTCCTTTAACCTTCTAAGGGGCCCTTCCGACCTAGCAAGGGACTGCGATGGCTGCTTTGTCGCCTTGCGACATGCTCCGAGGGCCCTCCGACCTGCCCTGGGGCCCCTCCGTGCTGGCTAGGGGCTGATTCGGCATGTTCAGGGGCCCTTCTGACCCACCTAGGGGCCCTTTCGGTCTGGTCAGGGCCCCTCTGAACTGCACAGGGGCCCTCTGGTCTGTCCAGGAGCCCTCCAACCTGCTCAGGGGCCCTTATGACCTGGCAAAGGACTGCGCTGGCCGCTTTGTCGCCCTGTCGACATGCTCAGGGGCCTCTCAACCTGCCCAGGGGCCCCTCTGTGCTGGCTATGGCCCATTCGACGTGTTCAGGGGGCCCATTCGACGTGTTCAGGGGGCCCATTCGACGTGTTCAGGGGGCCCATTCGACGTGCTCAGGGGGGCTTCTGACCCGCTCAGTGGTCCTTTCGGTCTGGCCAGGGGCCCCTCTGACATGCACAGGGCTCTCTTGAACGTCCAAGGGGCCCTCTGGTCTTTCAGAGAGGGCCGTGGTGGCCCTAAAGGGCCTCTGAAGTCCTCTAAACCCTCTAAAGACCACGCTTCGTGTAGTAAAGAGCCTATGATATCGCGCTTCGCGCGGTCTCGTCGGCCCTTTTCGGCGCGCCGAAAAGGGGCCTCCAGGGGGGGGGGGGGGGGGGGGCGGCCGCCCCCGCCGCCCTCCCCTTGGCTACGTGCCTGGCCAGGCACACAGCACATGAACACAACCAAATTACGCAAACTTCACGGCGAGTAGCGGGGGGGGGGGGGGGGGGGGGGGAGGGGACAGGCTCGATTGCCTACCGCCACAGGAAACCTACATTGATTCGTCTGCGCTGTCATCAAGCATCACATTAACGTCTAAGTTGTATTTGCAATCAATGAGAATGCAATGCGAGTTCCGAAAAAAACAGACGTTTCGACAAACATTTATAAATATTTAAATTCTAAAGATATTTAAGTCAAGCAATCACAATCTGCTTCATGCAAACCTGGTGCCGATTGTGATTGCTTGACTTAAATATCTTTATAATTTAAAATGTATAATTAGCACTGACGAAGACGCTCTGTTTGTCGAAACGTCTGTTTTTTATGAACTTTCATTTCATCGTCATTGATTGCGAATACAATGATCATGTCTGATACATTACCGTCTAAGTCAGCTACACTTGACACGGTGCTACATCCGTCCGGGGTTCAGCTCACACTGACTGGGTGCTCTATCTATATATCTATGTTAAATGTTAAATCAATGCTAAATGCCAGACTAGGACACCCTACAGCACGCCGTCTTGAAGTTCTCCGAACCCCCGGTACTGGCCCTGGGGTCGAGCCACTTGCGTCGGATGGCCATGATTGGAGGTGGAGGTGGGGGATCCGTGCCTGCGGTGGTACCGGCCAAGCTGGCCTCCACCTCCCACGCGAGGGCCGGGTACCGCACCAATATGTCCTTGAGGACTGTGGAGGTGCGCTGCGTGGCCTCTAGCTGTGACACAAGGTCCTGATGACACAAACATAAAACATGCATAAATACTTATTCCATCTTCCCGTGAAGGGCTGCAGACAAGCATGTTGATACAATGTTCAAATGGCAGTCTATAGAATTGCTGAAGTGTTGTCCATTTATTCATTAAAACAATACATCTTACATAATTTTATATTATTACTAAACCAAAAAGCCTGAACCTAAAGGGCCAAAATATTATATGGAAGTATTGATAGTGCATATGACAACCATGCATGACGTTTTACTGGATTGAAGACCATTCTTGCTTGCAAATGAAGAAACACATATATTCCATTGAATAACATGTTGCATGTGTTTTTCCCGTTTGTGTGGCAGCATTGCAAACTTCACATACTTTGTGAATTGTGATGGCAACACATCTTGTCCATGAGCACATATAATGAGACTGCTCCAGGCTCCTGCATCCTGGGCTTGGCTCAAAATCACTGTGTGATCATGAACAACAAATGCTGGCAGAAAAACAAAACAAAAGCATTGCACACATCAGTCACAGTAACAATTACGAGCTGACATGCTAAGCTCGTTGATGAAGCGAAATGGTAAATCTTTGACAATAGAAATCATAATGAAACATAATAGATGAGTAACTAAAGTTTTTAACTACAAGAAGAGATAAAGAGCAACAAATAAATATGCTACATACCTACTCACTCAGGCTCCTAGAATTGCTTTGGAGCTGGGGTGCAGAGTGGAAAATTCTGACTAAAAATAAGTATAAAGAGTGGAAAATTAAACCAAAAAGCATATGTACCAGGCTTTATCACCCAATTACCTGCTCACCAAAATTAGTTATTATCTATGCCAATGCTTACCAGTCTTTCCATCCACAAGCTGTCCCTATAATTACATCCATAAATCAGTATCAGGTTTCCAATTATTTAATGCATTGTAAAATAAGGAGTGGAAAATTCACAGTAAAACTCAGGAAAAAGAGTGGAAAAATAGTATCCATAGGGTGTCATTTTCCACCCAAATTTCCCAATGCTAGGATGCTTCACTTGTGGGCGCTTCGCTCCCCTGCTTCTCTTCATGCAGCTTTTGGTTGTACCTAAAATGGATATGTAAGGTAGTCAGAAATATCAGGAATATCATATATCAGGAAACATTGATAATCAGTTGGACAAATTACCAAAATTTAAAGTGCAAATTTGCATGCAAGAAATAAGATTTAAAAACATCCACACTAACATGTACCCAGGGGCGTAGGAACTATGTTCAAGTTGGGGGGGCAGGAGGCATTCTGAAGTTGATTCTTTCCATGCAACGCCCATAGGCGTAATGTTAAAATCACAAATGTTGGGGGGCGGCTTTCCCCCTGGCTCCTACGCCTATGCATGTACCTAAGTTACATCCATGTAAGGATACATGTAAGGATATAATATTTTGTCACAGCTTTCTAGCAATTGTTGTTGTTGTTGGGTTAGGGCTCCTTCTAGCAGACATTTCATGCTATCTCATTATTGATGATATCAACACACCAAAGCTCTGGTGCTTTACTGCATGTATTGTATACGCTCAGCTGTGATGGGTACACATTTAATGTAAACTGTGTAAGGGCCATTTTGGTGAAAGAACCAGGTATGACAAGGAAAGATACATAGGTATAGCTGATTCTTGAGTACATTATTAGTATGTTTCACATGATAATAAAAAGGAAACCATGTACAGGCAGGCCTTGACAAGACTGCTACAGACTGATCAAGCAACCTCATCCTATCCACTCATACCGTAAGACTCACAAAACATTGCTTCACTTTAGGATAATTGATAACTGGTAACTGGTCCAGGCAGAGTTGAAGATACCACATTTTGTTGTGTGGTATATGAGACATCTAGTTATCCAGTATGTACCTACAAAGGCGAATAAATAGTTCAGAGCAAACATTTGTAGAGTATAAAAACGTTTTGTTAAAACGTTAAAACGTTTTGTTTTGTTCTGTTTTATTTTGTATTGACGTCTCCACTATTGTCTCTGGTAGCGCGTCATATTTTGGTTACAAGTACGCCGTTGTTGTATGCAATTGCTTCCATATCCAAGCTACCATATGCATGACGTCATACATTGTCCTGAAGTTTTTTATGGCCATGAAGGGGAAAAGAGAAACATGTCCATTTCTCAACGGATATCCATCTATCGTCCAAAAATGTCATATTCGTGATTTTCAGCTCAATATACCCCGTATAGCCAATTTTTAAGACATTTTTTCAAGGTGACCTATTCCCTTTAAAGGAAATAGTTCACCTTGGAAATTTTCCCCAAACACGATTTGATGATATTTTGTAATATAATTTCTTTTTACATTGTCAAAATTTGCCTTATATCGCGCCGATTCAGGACAGAAGGCCGTAAATTATTATTGTTTATCAAAACTATATGCGTACTCTCTGAGTCAGAGTTCTGACGTCACGCGAATACAAAACAAAAAAATGGTTCAGCCACTCAGATTCGAAAGTAGTCGCGCAAGGATAGACTCGCATTAGAGATGTGCCAACGCGGCCGGCGGTTCGCCTGCTAGCACCAGCTGCAAGCTTATTGGCTGATGGTATAGCCTCTGCCCGGACTAGATCCAGCACCACATTCTTTCGCCAGCACCGCATTCCTTCGCCAAAAAAATCAAATATATTCGGCTGGAGAGTCTTTTCAGTCAAGAAGACTTGCGGATAGGGGTTTCCCAACACGGGCTACAAAACTGCTATCTCAGTTTAAAACTAATGTTGAAGGTGAACTATTTCCTTTCTCTTTGACCTCTTCGAGGCGAACTCAGGTATGAGGTAACCCCATGTCACGTGCTATTTTTATTCAATAACTCTTTGCCAAACCAAGGTAGATCAATGGGGTTTCACCATTGTATTTAGCTCGATGAGACGCATCGATTGATGCCAAATTTGACCTTGACCTGATCTTGACCTGACCAGGTTAGGTCATTTTGTATATTGCCTTACTAGGTCACTCAATATATCATTCGATGTACCTCTATGAGAGAAACGCAATGATGAAACCCGTTTTCTCTATCGTGCTCCTGTCACAAGTTATTTCTTAAAGATAATTTGGCATTTCTTAGAATATTTGAAGTTCGATGGCTTCTGCTGACCTAACTATTGACCTTAGGTAAATTATAATGCAAAGCTCAGTGACAGCAAACTCAATTATCTTCCGAACCTTTTCCGTGTGTCGTGTGTCCTCTTTGAGTTATCGAGATAAATACGGTTTTGCTAAGGACAGCTATATATAGCCGACATTTGAATTTTGGTGAACTCTGGTGACCTCAATATTGATCGGCCTAAAAAATGACCAGTATACTTTCGATAGAGCTTGTCTCTAGCTATCTAATCCCGTTTTCCGCTTATCGCTACGCCATGTGGTTTTCGAGATCTTAGGGGGCGGCAATCTGCCCCCCCCCCCCGACAGTCTGTGGTTGGCGCGAACCCCGGCTGTGCACGGGTTAACATTAATTATATTGTATTTTTTTAAATTAAAATATTACGCGTCTGCCCTGCTCTTCCCCGCCTCTGCCATGTCGTGCCCTGCCTCTGCCCTATCCTGCTCCACTATCTGTCTTGCCCTGACCCACCTCTGTTTTGCCTTGCCCTGCCCTTCCCTGCCCTGCCCTGCCCTGCCCTGCCCTGCCCTGCCTTGCCCTGCCCTGCCCTGCCCTGCCCTGCCCTGTCCTGCCCTTCCCTGCCCTGCCCTGCCCTGCCATGCCCTGCCATGCCCTGCCCTTCCATGCCCTGCCCTGCCCCGCCCTATCCTACCATGTCCTGCCCTGTCTTGCCTCTCCCAGCCTCTGTCCCTAGCTGTTCTGTCCCGCCCCGCCCTGCCCTGCCCCGCCCTGCCCCGCCCTGCCCCGCCCTGCCCCGCCCTGCCCCGCCCTGCCCCGCCCTGCCCCGTCCTGCCCCGCCCTGCCCCGCCCTGCCCCGCCCTGCCCTGCCCTGCCCCACCCTGTCCCGCCCTGCCCCGCCCTGCCCCGCTCTGCCCCGCCCCGTCCTGCCCTGCCCTGCCCTGCCCTGCCCTGCCCTGCCCTGCCATGCCATGCCCCGCCCTGTCCCGCCCTGCCCTGCCCTGCCCTGCCCTGCCCTGCCCTGCCCCACCCTGTCCCGCCCTGCCCCGCCCTGCCCCGCCCTGCCCCGCCCTGCCCCGCTCTGCCCCGCCCCGTCCTGCCCTGCCCTGCCCCGCCCTGCCCTGCCCTGCCCTGCCCTGCCCTGCCATGCCATGCCCCGCCCCGCCCCGTCCTGCCCTGCCCTGCCCTGCCCTGCCCTGCCCTGCCCTGCCCTGCCCTGCCCCACCCTGTCCCGCCCTGCCCCGCCCTGCCCCGTCCTGCCCCGCCCTGCCCTGCTCGGCACTGCTCTGCCCCGCCCTGTCCCGCCCTGCCCCGTCCTGCCCCGCCCTTCCCCGCCCTGTCCCTACCCTGTCCCTACCCTGCCCCGCCCTGCCCCGCCCTGCTCCGCCCTGCTCCGCCCTGCCCCACCCTGCCCCGCCCTGTCCCGCCCTGCCCCGTCCTGCCCCGCCCTGCCCTACTCGGCACTGCTCTGCCCCGCCCTGCCCCACCCTGCCCCGCCCTGTCCCGCCCTGCCCCGCCCTGCCCCGCCCTGCCCCACCCTGCCCCACCCTGCCCCGCCCTGCCCCGTCCTGCCCCGTCCTGCCCCGCCCTGTCCCGCCCTGCCCCGTCCTGCCCCGTCCTGCCCCGCCCTGCCCTGCTCGGCACTGCTCTGCCCGTTGCCGCCACCCTGTCCTGCCCCGCCCAGTGACGGGGCAGTGACCATATGCCCAGTGTAGCCCCGCCCTGCTCGGCACTGCTCTGCCCGTTGCCGCCACCCTGTCCTGCCCCGCCCAGTGACGGGGCAGTGACCATATGCCCAGTGTAGCCCCGCCCTGCTCGGCTCTGCTCTGCCCGTTGCCGCCACCCTGTCTTGCCCCGCCCAGTGACGGGGCAGTGACCATATGCCCAGTGTAGCCCGCCCTGCTCGGCACTGCTCTGCCCGTTGCCGCCACCCTGTCTTGCCCCGCCCAGTGACGGGGCAGTGACCATATGCCCAGTGTAGCCCCGCCCTGCTCGGCACTGCTCTGCCCGTTGCCGCCACCCTGTCTTGCCCCGCCCAGTGACGGGGCAGTGACCATATGCCCAGTGACGGGGCAGTGACCATATGCCCAGTGTAGCCCCGCCCTGCTCGGCACTGCTCTGCCCGTTGCCGCCACCCTGTCTTGCCCCGCCCAGTGACGGGGCAGTGACCATATGCCCAGTGTAGCCCGCCCTGCTCGGCACTGCTCTGCCCGTTGCCGCCACCCTGTCTTGCCCCGCCCAGTGACGGGGCAGTGACCATATGCCCAGTGTAGCCCCGCCCTGCTCGGCACTGCTCTGCCCGTTGCCGCCACCCTGTCTTGCCCCGCCCAGTGACGGGGCAGTGACCATATGCCCAGTGACGGGGCAGTGACCATATGCCCAGTGTAGCCCCGCCCTGCTCGGCACTGCTCTGCCCGTTGCCGCCACCCTGTCTTGCCCCGCCCAGTGACGGGGCAGTGACCATATGCCCAGTGACGGGGCAGTGACCGCCCAGTGACGGGGCAGTGACCATATGCCCAGTGTAGCCCCGCACAGCTGTTGCATTGGCGTGCTCTCGGTTAGATAAGTCACCCTGTCTTGCCCCGCCCAGTGACGGGGCAGTGACCCGCCCAGTGACGGGGCAGTGACCGCCCAGTGACGGGGCAGTGACCGCCCAGTGACGGGGCAGGGACCATATGCCCAGTGTAGCCCCGCACAGCTGTTGCATTGGCGTGCTCTCGGTTATTTAAGTCAAGTTAGATTACCCGATACAGCGCGAAAGTTTCGGTCAAATTGACAAATATTATGGTCATGACTAGATAGCATAGTTTGAATAGCAATATAGGCTACCGAGACTAAAATTTGCATTGGTCGACGAAGGGAACTGTTCCATATATGTTCGCAGCGGTCGGAATCTACAATTTTGGCAAAACTGCATCGGTAAACTTTGACGGTGGCCAAAATTTTAGGGGCGGCAATGCCACCCCAGTGTCACGACACGGGTGGCAGTCTGCCACCCCAGTCCCTATGGCGGCGCCGCCATTGGTGTGTGTGTGTGTGGGGGGGGGGGGGGACACGTCCCCCGTCCCCCCTGTGGCGGAGCCCCTGCAGTCGGTCTAATAAGTATCTTCCCTTGAAGGGTTGGCTGAGGCGTAAAATAACTGTTTTCGGTAAGCTCGCAGTACATTAGCCTCAGTCTATTTAGTTTAGTAAATTTAAAATGTTGTATTAAAATTACACATTTTACTAGCATATTATCCTATTTTACGCCTCAGCCAACCCTTCAAGGGAAGATACTTATTAGACCGACTGTACATTGCAATGCATGTAGGTAAATGCAAATAACTAATGTACAATAGCACGGTATAGGAAATACAGGGAAAATATAGTTTATATGAGGATGTTTAAAGCTCCCCTATTTCGAAACGTTACATAAAAACATGGTAAGACGACCAATTTAGTTGGACATTTGAGTCTTTGCTCTTCACATTATTTTAAACACTTTGTTTGCGTAGTAAAATTTTCATATATAAGTACATACGTTTGTCGTTTATGTACGCATGTATATAACTTTACCAACTGATGCCATAGTGTGTGTGTAGGCATGTGAATTATTGATCGTATCCATCATGTGCTTGTAGGCGCTTCAAGTGGTTGATCTTTGATCATTAATATTTCAGGGTAGTGGTACTGGTTACCTCATATTATTATTTTGTAACTTGTCATTGAAGTCGATAACATCCACCGCACGTGAGTGTGTCTTGGACAGATTAGTCGGCGGCCGGCACACATCACCACATACCCGCCGCTGTGCGGGCGCGTGACACCCGCGGCGCAGCTCCTCTGCGGCGCTGCGCACCACCGATCGACCGCGGCGTCTGGTCTGGCGTCTGCGTCGGCGTCTGGTCTGGCCCGGGCGGCGGCGGCGGCGGCGGCGGCGGCGGCGGAATCGGACCGGCCCGACCCGGTCACTCGGCGGTCGCCGCGGGCGCCGCGGAATGGTCACCTAGCCGGGCGGCAGGCCAGCCGAGATGCCGCTGCTGCCCAACCTGGGAACGCAGGCGGCCGCGCTGTGGGCGCGCGCCCGCGCCACCCTGCCCGACTCCTGCCTGGCTGGTGCCGACGAGAGCCTCCACTTCGCTAAGTATGGCCGCCGACCGGGTGATACGGAGCTGGCCGGCCTCGGCAAAGATGGCGGCCGCGCCAACGGAGCCGCCGGCGACGAGGCCGCCGAGGGAGCCACCGGGGACAAGATCGACGAGTGGCAGGCAGGATGGAACGTCACCAACGCCATCCAGGTCAGTAGGCAACGGCATGTAGGTGCCGTCCACGTCAGTGGAACGCCGGACAGCATGTCGTGGTGTCAACGTCACCTGCAGATCAGTGGCAGGATAAATAAACGGAGTCGTCTAGATAAGTTGTACCGTAACTGGCAAGCACGCCCATTGAAATAATCCCCTTTGAGCTTATGCTATAGCAGAGCACGGGAAAGGAGAGCGATGACGCACAGCGCAGTGGATCAGCATCCACGGTCGATTGCTTGTGCTGTTGCGTCACATAACTGCGGAGGAGTGCTGAACGTGGCGCAGAAGTAAGGGCGTCGCCGTAGGGGAGGGAAGAGACACCCAGTCGTCAGGCTGGGGGGGGGGGGGGATTTTCCCTCCAGTTTTGGAGACAAATCCATATTTTGTTCGGAAATATTGCAGGTTTCAATATCATAAAAGCATTTGGAAAAAGTATCAGTGCAATGGAAGAATGGAAGGTATCAGGACGATATTTTACCTTTCTTGAGGGAAGTTGACAGGAATTTTATTGGAATTTCGGTAGCAAAAAAACGGACATATTATGGCGGTAATGTGCCCTATTTGTTGTTTAGGCACACTGTGCCTGCTGAAAGGAAACATCGGTAGATAGTTTAACGACATGAACGTTTTTGTGTGCAAGTTTTCAGTCACTTCGACCGAATAGCTGCAAAGAAATAAGCTTCTGAAAACCATGGCTACGGTCTGGCCGCTCATACGTATATTTCCCCCCCCCCCCCCTAGTTGACGGAAGACCTCTCTCCGCTCGTTAATCAAACTGTTTATGCCGGGTCCTGATCTGGGAAATATATCCATTCAAAAGCTTCGGACTAAATTAATAAAATAAAATATGCAAGCCATTTCGTGCAAGTTCTGCCCAAATGCGTTCAAAGTTTGCAAACCGATGTAGTTTTCGGATAACTACTTCATCCATTATTCCAAGTACATAAGCTACTTCATCCGAATCCGTTTCGACCAGCCGTCCACAAACGACTACCCCGCACAACGAGCCAGCGGCAGTCACCGGTTCCGAGGCGATCCGTCCTCCTGGTACAGTTACGGGCAGCGGGCCGGGTCGGCCAGCATGCAGAACAGTGATATGCGCTGAGCTTATGAAGTAGATATAACTAAACAGGTCAGTGACGTTGCCTTATATCGCACCACCGACCCCTAAATATCTACCAAACCTCTGACTCTGACCACCGAGCTAGTGCCTCCCGAAAGCAAAAAGTCAGTCCAGTGGCAGCCGGGTGGCGCATATAAGTTCTGATATTCACGGCATATTAATAATAATTATAATTGCAGTCTATTGTGATCATGGATCGACGCAAAATTTGTCTACGATAGTGCGACAATACATCCTCACTAACATGCCAAATTTAGCGATTTTGACTGCAAGGTGCGCGGAGTTATTAAGCAATCGGATGACATCCAAACGGACAAACGGACAGGTGGCTGCCACTTCTTATAATTAGTATGACATAGCTTGCTATGTAACACGAATAACTAGGATATGTATCCCAAACAGCGATGAGCAAATCGCCTGGCAGTGCCTATTGAATATAGCGTCGTTTGAGCAATATGCCATGCAGATTTCCGAAGAAGTTGTTGTTTTTCATCTACCTGCTATAGTTTTAAATGGGAAGAAACAAAGCTGGTAGTGCTAACTAAAAATTGCGTGCCTAAGTAAACATTATAAGATAAAAACTGATTTTCCTTCAAAATGTCGCGAAGCGTATTGATGGTTCATTCGACACTTCTGCCCCCCCCCCCACTCAAAAATCCGTGGCGACACCCCTGCGCAGAAGTGATGTTAAATTACGGGATCTGGGGAGGGCGTGTATCGGGTGTTTATTTTATGTGCTGCTCTTAGGCTGATGCGTGGCTACTCTGTATTTTTAGTACTAGTGGCAGTAATGGAGCATGAAAGTGATGCTGCTTGTGAACTTATCCAGAGGATGCTTATCGAAGAAGCCGAAACTTGGCGATCATCTCGATAGCAATACCGAAAAGACATCCAGGTCCACCCCTGTATGTTCTACCTCCCGCTTTTGCACTGCTCTTGGCTTGTAATCCTGCTACCTGCTCCCTCCTGATGACTCTAGCTCATGCATAAAAGCACACCAGATCACCAACAAACTTTGGAAAATCCTGTCATCAGCAGATGTACTGTGAAACATTTCATTTTTAATGGGTGTATTGCGGTAGTCTACCATTCCCAAGTGTACTGCGGCACAGTCTATCCTTCAGAGATGCACTGCGGCACAGTCTATCTTTCAGAGATGCACTGCGGCACAGTTTTATTACCCTACGTTATAGCCGAATGTTAGAGCAATATTGGAGCATTATTCGGCATTTTTATCAATTATAAACAACAAGTTTATTGCCACGCATAACACTACATTGAATTGTTGCCGTTTCAGGATATTTTTATCCTTTGCCGATGCTTTTACCTATACCTAAAAATTCAAAAGATACCATAACATCCGTCTTAGCGTTTATGCATCGTTTTGTCAATTATAAGTATATTGCTATCACTTTGGCCTTACTTGGTGGGAAACAATTTAGAGATGAGTTAAAATATCCTGAAACGGTTCGGTTGGATTAATTGAAATAACACACAATATCATATATATCATAACAATGAATAGATATATAAAAATATGATATAATCACTTGATTTTAAACACCAATCTACTGGCAACATGTCAAGCTATTTTCGCTCTCATTATGCCTTGGATACAGGGTGACTGGGAAAAAATTGAGACAAAATTAGCGGAGCTTTTACTCGGCGCAGGATTATGTAAAGAAGTTCCAGTGTTTAGTGCGTGACAATTGTACATTTTTTAGACGTATGCACGTGCATAATTTCGCTGATGTTTTCATATATTTGATCATGGAGAACTTAGCCGAGCAGAATCTTCGAAGCAGATTTGGCAGTTTTTCTCGTAAACGCTGGCCATGCGGAATTATTTTCTCTTGTAGTCATTCCAAAATAGGGTTATTTTGAAGGTATAGGTTTGATATGAGTTGGAGAAAGTTTAGCAAGTTGTTCATTGTAAAAAAAAGTTATTCAAATTGATCATTTGTGCTAATCATAAATTATTAGATGTTTGTGATGTTTTAATCATTCTCTGATGCTGATTTGTGAATCGAAACGCGTTAGCATAGTTTGGCTTTTCTTTTGATTAAAATAATATATTATTAGCACAAGTGATAATTTTGAAACTTTTTTATTTTGAAGGTAACCGTATATCGAATAGTAGAAGAATGAATGAAGGTTATACAATGGGCAAAGAAGGAAAGTAACAGGAAGGCTCACCAAAATGAGTAGAAAAGCTAAAGGGGTAATATGCACGCGCAGATGTGTACCTGACAGTGACAGGCTGCACCAAAATCGGTGTTTGCCGGTCCTGCATCAGCGAAAGTCTGAAGAGCAAAGCTGACTTGTGTTCTAGGCACCGAAAACGAGTCCCAGTCACCACTGATGACAAAAAGTTAAAATAAGAGAAAAGACGTTTTTATAATCGGTAATAGTCCCAAGCTGACCAAGGCGATGTGCAGCACGGAAAGAAATGAAAATCCGGTCGTTGTAAAAACGATAGCTCACTTGTAGCGCCACTGATCCGGCCTGTAAAGCACTTGTGAGCTTTGCTGAAGTCCTGTAGGCATGCTGGAGGCTTTGAGGCTGACATTATTGGTCAGCTGATTGCTCGTATCCGTGGGTAGCTGAAGAAGATTAACCCTATTAGTGTCGGAGGGGGGGGGGGGGGGGGGGGGCTAAAACGACCCCCTTAAGGGTTTTCCGTTCCTGTCCCCAAACGAGTAAAGATACGGCCATCAAACTTCTTGACTTTTCATCTGGCGCATTTTGACAAAATTTCAAAATTTCTGCTCACCAGAGGCGGCTCCAGGCGTGGTTTATTGGGGGCATGTTTTGGTTTTCTGCATGACTCGGCTTTCAAAGGGAATCAGTTCCCATTCTCTAACCGTTGTAGATACGAGCCTACGACTTTCACACCTTTCCTTACCGCTTTTTCTAGACATGTTGAACATTTGTTCTTTTCTTTTTTGGATTGCGCATGGGCGCCTTCAGGGACGTATTTTGGGAGGCATTTTGGGTCACTGGTATTTCATCGAAATCTGAAAATTAGACTTTTGAACTCATTGAACCTTCTTAGCTGTTCTTTGTACACCTTGTTGTTTTGTTAAAAAAATATGTTTGGGCTGCCCACTGGCGACACCAGGAATGGGTTTTGGTGGGAATGTGTACACACACATTGTGTTTAGTAACACAAAACGTTATTTCGCGGTGGACTATCTCGTGTAATATCATCTGCATGTATCACAATTGTATTTTGTGGCATAGGCGGTTCCAGGGGTGGGACGCAAGCGCATGACCCAGTGTTATGGGCGGCTCCAGGATGAAATTAGGGGAATTGTGGACCCATGGCGTGACACTACATAGCAAAATATATGAATAAGCGAAGGTAAAGATAACAAAAGGCAAGGCTCAGTTACCCTCCCCTTCCTCTCCTGAGCACGATTTTTAAAAGTCCTTTTAGTCATCCATAAAAATTGCCAGGCCTCCATACATGCCAACATAAAAATTCAGGTTGATTAAATTGTACATGCTCTCCTTTCCCGAATCCCCAAAAGGGAGCACGTCCTGAGCGGCTGCATGCTTTAGCGAATACAAAACGAATGCTTATATAAATGAAGCCATTTTTGATCAATAATTCTTTTTGTTCATTTCGACGTCTGCGGGTGCCACGCGCTGTGGTACCACCCCTATCAGAATGCACTATAACAAAATAAAAATTGATTTGATGGTCCTATCAAATGGTGAAAACTTGATCTAAATCGAAGCAGTGGTTGCAAAGTTATTAGCTTCCGAAAAGCGTCTGTATGGCCGGGTCGGGCCGGGTCGGACCGTTGTCGGGCCGGGTCAAATGTAAATTTGTCTAGTAAGTTGACGAGAAACCTCACGGGCGCTTCGCGGCCGCTCGGTAATACGCATCTAAAACAGAAATCAAAGCGGCAAAAATATTATAGTGACATCTTTAGATATCCCCCTTCAGAATTGCCTGAGAACACCATTAGGGTAAGTTCCCCAAACTTTATAAATGAGTATATGTTAGACTTAGAGCATACTATTAGCTGGCAAATCCAACAACATGAAAAGATTGCGTTCAAACAACGTCCCAGGGCAAAGAATCTAAAATGCATGTTTTCCCCCATGTTTTTTGCTACCTATATCCGCCCATGATTTGTTTTGCATATTTATGAACATAGGAATGTAGTTCATGTTCAAGGAAGTGAATGCCGCTTTCCCGGAGATAATCAGTCCAGCGGTTTCCGAGATACGATTGGTGGTGGGGAGGGGGCGAATAGCCCCCCCCCCCGACAGATTCGTATTCTTTGAGCCCGACAGTAATAGGGTTAATGAAGAATAAAAAAACTGCCAAAGCAGGCGGCGTCTGGTCAGAACCAAAAGTCGGAAAACTACCGATGGTAGCTGTTCTGTTCTTAGAGTGAAAAAGGACAACATAAGCTCGAAAATGCTAGTCTCCTATGCATCTGTGACATCTCGTTTTGGAAATACAGGCCAATTAAATATGTCTCAATTTCCCGATCACCTTGTAGGTATACATTTATGAACGAATACTTTTGCCAAATAGGCGAACACGTACTTAAATCAGCGGATTTTTGTTAAAATTCTATGCATGTAATTTGTAAATTGTTATCCCTATTCCTTGCATGCACATCTGATACAGATTTCTGACAAATGTCAATTATGTGGTACCTATCATTTATTTGTGTTGCTTTTCAGCACAATAAATAAACAGGAATATATCTATCATCACCAATTTTCCAGATATCTTCTCACAATGCGCGAACATAAGACGTTGACATTTTTGTGTGTTTGCGAACATCTAATATATTTCGGTCTGAACGCAGTATAGTTTATTTGCCTGTGTGTTACAGGGCATGTTTATCGTCTCCCTGCCGTACACGGTGCTGCACGGCGGCTACTGGGCCATCGTGGCCATGATAGGCGTCGCCTACATCTGCTGCTACACCGGCAAAATACTGGTCGACTGCCTGTACGAGGTGAGTGGGCAGACGTACCACAGCGACGGGGGACGCGGCGACTGGTGTGACTGAAACGGTTGGTATAATATCGACTGGTAAGTTATGGAACCTGATTAACTTACCACTTCAGATTTGGTCCCAAAGGTGAGGTGTCTTAGTCTAACATTCCCTGAACACAATTGATTAGCGTTATTCCTATTTTCGCCGAGGCGTATACAAGTGACAGGAAAATAACAAAAACGTTCATTTTTCAGTTGGACTAATATAGCGTTTCAAACAAGGACATATAACGCACCATAGGCCATAGCATACAAACAAGAGACACAACGTCTAGGAGCATATTCGCGTCAAAATCAGTATATTTATGCCGCATTTGATTCTCTTTGTTGTCACTATCCTATTGCAGCTCGTGATCAGATATCAGATTGCCAGCCTAATTGATAATCCGATATCTTCCTCTGAGGGAGCAATCCACTGTGCGATATATTCTTATAAATATCTCCCTTTCCCCCTAAAAAAACACCTCAGGGTGCGATGATGAGATCATACAAATGCCACTCACCCTCTGATTCTCCATGGGAAGCAACATACGATGCGGTGATCTAGTGACGATCCTCTGATCCCCTCCAACAGGACACTCTAGGGTCCAATGACACGCCGAGACACACCCATCCCCTCGGAGCAGCGTACACCAGAGGGAGGTATAAGGACGATCCTCTGATCCCCTCCAACAGGACACTCTAGGGTCCAATGACACGCCGAGACACACCCATCCCCTCGGAGCAGCGTACACCAGAGGGAGGTATAATGACGATCCTCTGATCCCCTCCAACAGGACACTCTAGGGTCCAATGACACGCCGAGACACACCCATCCCCTCGGAGCAGCGTACACCAGAGGGAGGTATAATGACGATCCTCTGATCCCCTCCAACAGGACACTCTAGGGTCCAATGACACGCCGAGACACACCCATCCCCTCGGAGCAGCGTACACCAGAGGGAGGTATAATGACGATCCTCTGATCCCCTCCAACAGGACACTCTAGGGTCCAATGACACGCCGAGACACACCCATCCCCTCGGAGCAGCGTACACCAGAGGGAGGTATAATGACGATCCTCTGATCCCCTCAAACAGGACACTCTAGGGTCCAATGACACGCCGAGACACACCCATCCCCTCGGAGCAGCGTACACCAGAGGGAGGTATAATGACGATCCTCTGATCCCCTCCAACAGGACACTCTAGGGTCCAATGACACGCCGAGACACACCCATCCCCTCGGAGCAGCGTACACCAGAGGGAGGTATAATGACGATCCTCTGATCCCCTCCAACAGGACACTCTAGGGTCCAATGACACGCCGAGACACACCCATCCCCTCGGAGCAGCGTACACCAGAGGGAGGTATAAGGACGATCCTCTGATCCCCTCCAACAGGACACTCTAGGGTCCAATGACACGCCGAGACACACCCATCCCCTCGGAGCAGCGTACACCAGAGGGAGGTATAATGACGATCCTCTGATCCCCTCCAACAGGACACTCTAGGGTCCAATGACACGCCGAGACACACCCATCCCCTCGGAGCAGCGTACACCAGAGTGAGGTATAATGACGATCCTCTGATCCCCTCCAACAGGACACTCTAGGGTCCAATGACACGCCGAGACACACCCATCCCCTCGGAGCAGCGTACACCAGAGGGAGGTATAAGGACGATCCTCTGATCCCCTCCAACAGGACACTCTAGGGTCCAATGACACGCCGAGACACACCCATCCCCTCGGAGCAGCGTACACCAGAGGGAGGTATAATGACGATCCTCTGATCCCCTCCAACAGGACACTCTAGGGTCCAATGACACGCCGAGACACACCCATCCCCTCGGAGCAGCGTACACCAGAGGGAGGTATAATGACGATCCTCTGATCCCCTCCAACAGGACACTCTAGGGTCCAATGACACGCCGAGACACACCCATCCCCTCGGAGCAGCGTACACCAGAGGGAGGTATAAGGACGATCCTCTGATCCCCTCCAACAGGACACTCTAGGGTCCAATGACACGCCGAGACACACCCATCCCCTCGGAGCAGCGTACACCAGAGGGAGGTATAATGACGATCCTCTGATCCCCTCCAACAGGACACTCTAGGGTCCAATGACACGCCGAGACACACCCATCCCCTCGGAGCAGCGTACACCAGAGGGAGGTATAAGGACGATCTGCTGACGCCCTCCAACAGGACACTCTAGGGTCCAATGACACGCCGAGACACACCCATCCCCTCGGAGCAGCGTACACCAGAGGGAGGTATAAGGACGATCCGCTGACGCCCCTCCCTCCACCCCCGCAGGAAACCCCGGACGGCGAGCTGGTGCGCGTGCGAGACAGCTATGTCAGCATCGCCAAGATGTGCTTCGGGCCGCGATGGGGAGCGGCCATCGTCAACGGCGCGCAGCTGATCGAGCTGTTGATGACCTGCATCCTGTACGTGGTGCTGTGCGGCGACCTGCTGGTGGGCATGTTTCCGCAGGGCCAGATCGACACCCGCTCCTGGATGATGCTCTGCGGCATGCTGCTGATCCCCTGCGGCTTCCTCAAGAACTTGCACCACGTCAGCACGCTCAGCTTCTGGTGCACGATGGCGCACCTGGTGATCAACGTGCTGATCTTCTGCTACTGCCTCTCTTGGGCCGGCGAGTGGGGCTGGTCCAAGGTGAAGCTGCGCATCGACTTCCTGCACTTTCCGATCGGCCTGGGCATCATCGTGTTCTCGTACACGTCGCAGATCTTTTTGCCGTCACTGGAGGGTAACATGCGCGACCCGAGCCGCTTCGAGTGCATGCTCGACTGGTCACACATCGCCGCCGCCGCCTTCAAGTCGTTGTTCGCCTACATCGGCTTCTTGACATGGCAGGGCGCCACGCAGGAAGTCATCACCAACAACCTGCCGTCGCAGAGCTTCAAGCAGCTCATCAACTTCTTCCTGGTGGTGAAGGCGCTGCTGAGCTACCCGCTGCCGTACTACGCCGCCTGCGAGCTGCTGGAGCGGATCTACTTCCAGGGCCGGCCATACACGGTGCTGCCGTCCATCTGGGCGCTGGACGGCGAGCTGCGCACCATCGGCATGGCCTTCCGCGTGATCGTGGTCGTCTTCACCATCATCATGGCCGTCATCATCCCGCACTTCGCCATCCTGATGGGCTTCATCGGCAGCATCACCGGCGTCATGCTCAGCTTCATCTGGCCCTGCTATTTCCACCTGAAGCTCAAGTGGGACTCGCTCTCCTGGTTCACGCGCGCTTACGACATGTTCGTCATCTTCTTGGGCGTGGTGTTCGGCCTGTGCGGTATCTACACCTCCGGCCGCGCCCTGGTGGAAGCCTACCGCATCGGGCTGCCGTTCTAGAGAAGCCGGGCGCCCGGGGTTCCGCCGCGGGGCGGAGGGTAGCCACACAGTCCTCGCACCCTCGCGCTGCTGCCCTCCAGGGCTCGGCGAGAGCCAGCCCGAGCAGGCAGGAGAATGGTCGACAATAAGCAGACGAATGCTGTTGAAGAGATAATCAGTCTTCCACGCTGAGTCTTCCAAATGACGAGTCTTCCAAGTCGAGTCTTCCATGTAACGACGTCTTCCAAGTTGAGTCTCACAAGTTTTGGAGACTTCCCAGGTAATGAGTCTTCCAGAGACCGATTGAGGTTGTGCCATCGAGCGTCAGTTGTGACGCACATGCGCAAAAAGGCGGAAATGCCGCCGGACCAGTCTTCCAGCGAGTTAGTGCAATGAAGTCTTCCCTTTGTTGAGTGTGATGACGTGCGATGTCGTGATGTCTACTGTAGAATGCTTGGTGTGTCGTTGTGAACTTTGTATATCCAAGGTGAGCTAGTGCAGGGCGGAGGATGCACATCTGTGGGTGCGGTCTCGGTCGCTGGACTCCCAGGTCCACGGCCTGGCCAAACGTTGAAGCAAACACTCAGACTTTGTTGACCGAGAGGACTAAGAATCTGAACAGGAGCCTAACCGGCTTACCCGTACCGCCACTGGAAAGCAGCTGGGGATTTATTTACTCGGCGTTTTTAGGAGTCTTTCAATCGCTTTCTGTTCGCAATCTGATACTGGCTGACTTGATCGATTTTAACATTGCAGTATCATGCATATCCTACAGCATAGTGTCCAACAAGCAATCTGTATGTTTTATGCTTGCAAACACAGGATGCAGCTGGCGCTATCAGATTAGGCGTAGTATCGCGCTCAAAGAACGGCTTTGCTTACGCCTCCGACTCGCTGCCAGCTTTCCCCGCTCTCCAACTCTCGGGTGTCCTGCATGCCAATGACCCGCTGAATCATGCCTCGGGTGGCCCATCAACAGCCCGGCACGAGCCAGGACAAACGGAATCCTCTCCGGCCTCGTGAAGCCCTGCTCAGGTCCCTATCCGCCCGCTGCATTCTCTCTCCTGCTCCGGCGCCGCTGTCCGGCGGAATCCTCTCCGGCCTCGTGAAGCCCTGCTCAGGTCCCTATTCACCCGCTGCATTCTCTCTCCTGCTCCGGCGCGCTGTCCGGAAGCTGGTCGCGTCTCAGAGAGCTGCGAGTGTCTCGGCGCGTCCCGCGGCTGCAGCCGGTCGGAGACAGTATTGGTCGTCGGCCGGGCGCCTGGCAGGCTGGTGCCACCGCCCGACCGCCGGCAGATCAATACGGAGCCGTACTGAGACCGTCTCCTCCGCTCCCGGCCCTCCCCCGGCTCTCTCCCGGCTCTATCCCGGCTCTCCCCCGGCTCTCCCCCGGCTCTCCCTCGGCTCTCTCCCGGCTCTCCGACCCTCCCCGGCCCTCTGCCGGCGCTCCGTCCCGGCCCCGCCCGAGCCGAGTCGATGCCTCCCCCGCCCCGCCCCGCCCCGGCATACCCCGGAGGCTGCGATCTGTGGGGCCCTCTGCTCAGCTGTCCGACGACAGCTGTCCGGCTGCCGTCCAGAGGTGAACTCTGACCCCTGAACTGTGGAGAGGCCTCCTTGAAGTCCGAACGATAGAGCTCAAATTCAGCCACCGACGCTGCCACTGAAAGAAATTGAGATTGACGATGTAATTTCCGTTCTTACTTAGGCTGTTTGCTACTGTGGGTTTCGGAGCACTCGAGTCCTTTCGCCGAGATCGATCTCCAAAATACTACCGTAATGTTTTTGCTAATGAAATAGTCTATAAAATTGAGATTAAATGCTGGTCATTT
The DNA here is from genome assembly GCA_036785665.1 of Chirona hameri. Lineage (NCBI taxonomy): Eukaryota > Metazoa > Arthropoda > Thecostraca > Balanomorpha > Balanidae > Chirona > Chirona hameri. Next base: position 2,936 of record JAXIVJ010010606.1, on the reverse strand, counting down.
ATTTTATGATCTATTATTTATGGCGTGCGTTGCGGACGTGCGGTTACGTTTTGTGTTGGATGCTACCACAATGTTTTCATACTTATTTGTAATACGTTACACCTCAAAGCTGTTGCAACATTTTTTTCTCTCTTCGAAATCAAGGTTTTCACAATTCATAGGTAATTGATGAGGCCAACTGAACTCTCCACAACAATAGACTAACTGGACCAACGCAACCCTTATTCAACCAATCCGTGATTTACACGAAATGGTAGCAATATGGTCCGTGTTGCCAACGTTTGAACATCGGAACCCTTCCTATCCTACCTGTATACCTACCACCTATACCTATATATACCACATACCGCCGTATCGTCAGTATGCATATCGCCGGTAAAACGCCTTTTACATGTATACCAATGAGTGTAACTTCAGCGTCTGGCCAGGCCACCCCGGCGTGTGAGTGGGATTGGGGCATGGTCTAACTGCCTGCTAAAGCCCCGCCCCTCTCTCTCTATCCCCGCCCACTGGCCTCCCCCGTAGACAGCGGTTAGGTCAGGGTCAGCGCCAAACACAAAACACAAATAAAATCACAAAACGGACCCGTGTTTTCTTCCGACGGAGAGAGCCGATAGTGACGCTGGCGTTGAGACGGATACAACACGACGACAGTGAAAGCCTGACCCGTAATATGTGCGTCATGGATACTCCATCATCGTTCACAACACCTACTTGCAAGTACGAAGGAACCACGCGGGAGCATGAATTGACTTAATTGTGTGGCTGGCGTATAATCGGCCATCGGGTTGCTATTTTTGAGAACACCTATCGATATACGTTTGACTGGATTCCCCGGGGCCAGCTGTATATCTTAACTAGTTTCAGCGCAGCAGATGATGCCGTTGTTCTGCTGAAGCTGCCGCCACTCTCTGAAGCTGCCGCCACTTTCGGTGATGAATGGACCTCTGATATTGGTCTGGACCGACTAACAGAATATATGGCCACCGCGCCCCCTTGCCCGCTACTGCCCTGGCCGACCGAAGGTCAACTGCACTGGCCGGGGTCAACTGATTACCCGGGTCACTTAGAAGGGTCAAAATTTCAACCCCGGGTCAACAGAGGTCAACTGTTTCACCCGGGGTCAGAAGAGGTCAACTATTAAACCCGGAGTCGGAGGAGGTCTACTAATACACACGGGGTCACTATAACTGTTCAGCTGTTCCGTCTCGAGCTATCGGAGGTCAACTGGTCCACTTGACATTTCCCGGGGTAAACTGCTCTGACCAGACAGTCGGTCACTAAAGGTCAAAAGGTCAAAAGTTACAGGTCAGCAGCTCCATTCGGACGGATGACAAAGGTCAAGCGGGATGTATGCGTGCTCGGCGGGCTCGGCTAAGCTCTAATGACTTGCTCGGTTAAATTAATTTAGCCGTACGTTAGAAACGGCCGCAGGAAATTGGCCTCTGCATCTCATGGAGCAAACTTTACTGGTGGTACGAGAAGGTTACTTTGGACTTTGGAGGCGGTTCGTTATAATTACTTCGCATAGAGTATAACTGCTCCAGCTGCTCGCTTGTACTATTGCCTCGTCAACGATTTAAAGAGGGCAAATAACGATGAACAAACTGGTTTGTTTCAAGCAATGGTGTCGCCACAGTCTCAAAATTACCAGCGACAAATCCAAGTGCACATGTACTTTAACATGGGATCACATTAGGGATAGCTCAAAATTACTAGGGACAATGTCCACAGTGTCCCTAGTGGTGGCGACGCCCATGTTTGTTCCCATAGAGGGTTTTCAGGATACTTGCCGGCTACTGTGGCGTGGATAATGGACGCGATACCATCTCTCCGGACCGGTCCAGCAGCGGGTCGGTCTACACGCGCCTGCAGACGCAAGCGCGATCCAGATTGCTAATCCCGTGTCGCCGCTACGCAACGAGCCATTGTACGTGCGGCGGGATCACGGGACCCGGCCGAGGTAACCGATCCTGCGTCCTCATTTCCAAGTATATATACGTTCGCATCGTTCACAGTAATACTCACTTCTCTTCTGGCAACCCTGCCGTGTGTCTCGAAGCGCCACGTCGGTTGAGCACCGAAAATGCTCTTCGACACTACCCTCCAGTCGCCGGCTGCCGCCCGACATGGACGACACATGGAGACCACTGAAGACGAATCTTTCCGGGATAATCTGCCTCGATTGTTCAGCAAACCATCCTGTCCGCTCAGGGTGTATCTGTATCTGACGGAAGTATCTGTGGTGGTCCGTGACTGACGATATCGGCCGCGACCCGATACATTACGTTAGATACGGTCACACGACATCGATCACCAGCGAGGGTTCCGCGCGCCCCCGTGGCACTGTGACCTGCTCCAGACTCCCGGCCGGCCCCGCGGCCCCGCGCCGACCCCCGGTCGCCGGCTCTTACCGGCTGCAGGCGATCACGTGACCGGGCGGGTCAGCTGGGGTCGGCCGACGTGCGCGACCGGCGACGGCAGGAACGTAGGAACGTCACGAAAAGTGTGTGTGGGAGGGGGGGGGGGGCAGTGAAACCGTTATCTCGTTTTGAGAGTACCCCAACTTCCTATGGGAGATTTCTTTGCAGATTTGGGCTGTTCTCAACTTGGCGAACATTTTGTCATCAACAACTTTCCTCACCAAGCAAAAATAAAAATGTTAGCCCCCAAAATGGCCGAAAAGTGAGGGGGCCATGCCCCCCCCCTGTTCCTACGCCTATGGGCGACGGATTGCGGCCACAACCACCACATCTGTAAACAAAAATTGTGGATCGGAATGCATCGATCAGGGAACGCATCAGCAGTGCATTTGCGCAACGAAATTTACATGTCAAATAAGTTTTACATAAACCATTCTGCGTATCCAGTCAATACGGATCTGCTTTGTCTATGGTGAATCCTTGGATACTTTCTTTTGCCATAATATGTTTCCA
>JAXIVJ010010605.1:0-46560 GCA_036785665.1 Chirona hameri | reverse complement strand
ATCCCTATTCTATCTATCCCTATCTATCTATCCCTATCTATCTATCCCTATCTATCTATCCCTATCTATCTATCCCTATCTATCTATCCCTATCTATCTATCCCTATCTATCTATCCCTATCTATCTATCCCTATCTATCTATCCCTATCTATCTATCCTATCTATCTATCCCTATCTATCTATCCCTATCTATCTATCCCTATCTATCTATCCCTATCTATCTATCCCTATCTATCTATCCCTATCTATCTATCCCTATCTATCTATCCCTATCTATCTATCCCTATCTATCTATCCCTATCTATCTATCCCTATCTATCTATCCCTATCTATCTATCCCTATCTATCTATCCCTATCTATCTATCCCTATCTATCTATCCCTATCTATCTATCCCTATCTATCTATCCCTATCTATCTATCCCTATCTATCTATCCCTATCTATCTATCCCTATCTATCTATCCCTATCTATCTATCCCTATCTATCTATCCCTATCTATCTATCCCTATCTATCTATCCCTATCTATCTATCCCTATCTATCTATCCCTATCTATCTATCCCTATCTATCTATCCCTATCTATCTATCCCTATCTATCTATCCCTATCTATCTATCCCTATCTATCTATCCCTATCTATCTATCCCTATCTATCTATCCCTATCTATCTATCCCTATCTATCTATCCCTATCTATCTATCCCTATCTATCTATCCCTATCTATCTATCCCTATCTATCTATCCCTATCTATCTATCCCTATCTATCTATCCCTATCTATCTATCCCTATCTATCTATCCCTATCTATCTATCCCTATCTATCTATCCCTATCTATCTATCCCTATCTATCTATCCCTATCTATCTATCCCTATCTATCTATCCCTATCTATCTATCCCTATCTATCTATCCCTATCTATCTATCCCTATCTATCTATCCCTATCTATCTATCCCTATCTATCTATCCCTATCTATCCCTATCTATCTATCCCTATCTATCTATCCTATCTATCTATCCCTATCTATCTATCCCTATCTATCTATCCCTATCTATCTATTCCTATCTATCTATCCCTATCTATCTATCCCTATCTATCTATCCCTATCTATCTATCCCTATCTATCTATCCCTATCTATCTATCCCTATTATCTAATCCCTATCTATCTATCCCTAATCTATCTATCCCCTATCTATCTATCCCTATCTATCTATCCCTATCTATCTATCCCTATCTATCTATCCCTATCTATCTCTATATCTATCTATCTATCTCTATCTATCTATCTCTATCTATCTATCTCTATCTATCTATCTCTATCTATCTATCTCTATCTATCTATCTCTATCTATCTATCTCTATCTATCTATCTCTATCTATCTATCTCTATCTATCTATCTCTATCTATCTATCTCTATCTATCTATCTCTATCTATCTATCTCTATCTATCTATCTCTATCTATCTATCTCTATCTATCTATCTCTATCTATCTATCTCTATCTATCTATCTCTATCTATCTATCTCTATCTATCTATCTCTATCTATCTATCTCTATCTATCTATCTCTATCTATCTATCTCTATCTATCTATCTCTATCTATCTATCTCTATCTATCTATCTCTATCTATCTATCTCTATCTATCTATCTCTATCTATCTATCTCTATCTATCTATCTCTATCTATCTATCTCTATCTATCTATCTCTATCTATCTATCTCTATCTATCTATCTCTATCTATCTATCTCTATCTATCTATCTCTATCTATCTATCTCTATCTATCTATCTCTATCTATCTATCTCTATCTATCTATCTCTATCTATCTATCTCTATCTATCTATCTCTATCTATCTATCTCTATCTATCTATCTCTATCTATCTATCTCTATCTATCTATCTCTATCTATCTATCTCTATCTATCTATCTCTATCTATCTATCTCTATCTATCTATCTCTATCTATCTATCTCTATCTATCTATCTCTATCTATCTATCTCTATCTATCTATCTCTATCTATCTATCTCTATCTATCTATCTCTATCTATCTATCTCTATCTATCTATCTCTATCTATCTATCTCTATCTATCTATCTCTATCTATCTATCTCTATCTATCTATCTCTATCTATCTATCTCTATCTATCTATCTCTATCTATCTATCTCTATCTATCTATCTCTATCTATCTATCTCTATCTATCTATCTCTATCTATCTATCTCTATCTATCTATCTATCTATCTCTATCTATCTATCTCTATCTATCTATCTCTATCTATCTATCTCTATCTATCTATCTCTATCTATCTATCTCTATCTATCTATCTCTATCTATCTATCTCTATCTATCTATCTCTATCTATCTATCTCTATCTATCTATCTCTATCTATCTATCTCTATCTATCTATCTCTATCTATCTATCTCTATCTATCTATCTCTATCTATCTATCTCTATCTATCTATCTCTATCTATCTATCTCTATCTATCTATCTCTATCTATCTCTATCTATCTATCTCTATCTATCTATCTCTATCTATCTATCTCTATCTATCTATCTCTATCTATCTCTTCTGGTATTTCTGGCTGGTCCGATTTTGACGCAGGTGGCACCGTTCGATTTCGCAACACTGCGGACAGATGATGGTACCATTTTTGGGTAAATCGATGGCACGTGGCATGTGCCAAGTGCCAAAAAGTGGGCGCAAACATTTTTGTATTTTTCGCCTGCTCAGGTCACACGGTTGGTGACACAGACTTGATACTCGCAGGTCACGTGCGCGATACAGCGGCCCAAAATCTATTAATGGCTTCCGATACTGAGGGGGGGGGGGAAATAAACCCTCCAGGGGGGTAAAACCAAGTTACCATTTTGAAGGAGCGGGCCTCCGCCGTCAGCTGGTGCCGGCCGGCACGCCGCCCAGTGGCGGCTTGTGGTGACGTCACAGTCTGAGGTCACCGCAACGACCAGTCAGCGGTGGCCTGGGCGGCTGGGGCCAAACTACGGAATTATCGTACGATTTTGACCCCAAGGCAATGCCCCGATCGCATTGCCGGCCTTTAGTATTAGCACCAGACGCCGGCCGGGTTAAGGCCCAATCAAAACCATCTTGTTGGGTGGATAAAAGACTAACACACACCACCAATCCATGTAAAATTAAACAGATCACATTCCAGCACCCAACTACTAAAGTGTTGGTATGACAGTGGTTTTGGTATTGTACATTTTTGTGATTCTGTGGTACGTTCAACATTGATTCTGAAAAAGTGACACATGTGCACACTGCACATGGCATTTGCTATGCTTTTGGGATTAAATATATTGTTCCTATATTTGTATTTCATCTGATTGATTACAGGCACCTGTCGGCGGTGTTTCAGCCTTCTGCAGCCCCACTAGAGGTTGAAAATGGCTCTGATGAATTCGTCGCGGCTGTTGGGCCTGAACCTCAAGGGCGTGGTGGCGCCAGCTGTGCGATGCAGCTCCTGGTGGAGCAACGTCGAGATGGGCGCGCCCGACGCCATCTTGGGCGTCACCGATGCCTTTAGGCGCGACACCAACCCCAAGAAGATCAACCTTGGCGTCGGCGCCTACCGCGACGACAACGGCAAGCCGTTCGTGCTGCCGAGCGTGCGCACGGCGGAGAAGGAGCTGGTGGCCGCGCTGATGGATAAGGAGTACGCTGGCATCACGGGCCTGCCCGACTTCTGCACCATGGCGGCCAACCTGGCGCTCGGAGAGGGCAACCGCTGGGTAAAGGACGACCTCAACGTCACCACGCAGTGCATCTCGGGCACGGGCTCGCTGCGTGTCGGCGCAGAGTTCTTCTCCAGGTTCTTCACTGGGCCCAAGGTGGTATGGCTGCCCACGCCCACCTGGGGCAACCACATCCCTATCTTTAAGAACGCTGGCATGGACGTGCAGCACTACCGCTACTACGACCCGAGCACGTGCGGCTTCGACTTCGAGGGGGCCATGCAGGACATCGCCAAGATGCCTGAGCGCTCGCTCATCATGCTGCACGCCTGCGCGCACAACCCGACCGGCGTTGACCCGCGGCCTGAGCAGTGGAAGGAGATGTCCAGCCTTATCCTGAAGAAGAACATTTTCCCCTACTTCGACATGGCGTACCAGGGCTTCGCATCGGGCGACTGTGAGCGTGACGCACATGCGGTGCGGCAGTTCCTCGAGGACGGCCACTGCATCGCCCTGTCACAGTCCTTCGCCAAGAATATGGGCCTGTACGGCGAGCGCGCCGGCTCCTTCAACCTGATCTGCTCCGACCAGGACGAGGCGGCGCGCGTCATGTCGCAGGTGAAGATCCTGATCCGGCCGATGTACTCGAACCCGCCGATCCACGGCGCGCGCATCGTCAGCAAGATCCTGGGCACGCCGGCGCTGAAGCAGCAGTGGCTCGGTGATGTCAAACAGATGGCCGACCGCATCATCGGCATGCGCACCAAGCTGCAAGACGGCCTGGCGCGCGAGGGCAGCTCGCGCAACTGGCAGCACATCACCGACCAGATCGGCATGTTCTGCTTCACGGGCATGAAGCCGGACCAGGTGGAACGGCTGACGAAGGAGTTCAGCGTCTACCTGACCAAGGACGGCCGCATCTCGGTGGCCGGCGTCACCTCTGGCAACGTCGACTACCTGGCGCATGCCATGCACCAGGTGACCAAGTAGAGCGCCGCGGCGCGGCCGGTAGGACTGGAAGGGGCCGCGTGCGGTGACTCACGTCGCACGGTGTGTGACGCTCAGGTGGTGGCCGCTGCGCCGTCCGCAGCGCCGCGAACGTGTGGGCTGCTGGGTTCGTTGTTACGTGTCGCTACAAACCCCAGCGACGTTTTGTGCTGCGCGAGGGATGCGTTTTATGAATCGTCGCCGTCTTGTATACTTGACCTTTGCATTGCCTGGCAATGCAGTTATGACTGCTTTTTGATTTATGTGTGTTAAGGGATTTTTTCTCTTGCCAATGAAGTAATCTGTTATTTGGAAGTCTTTCTGTATGCAGGTTCAGAGATGAACAATACACGTAGGCTGGTTTGGTGTATTTCCGTGACTTTTTATTGAAGATAATGAAGGGTGAATATACCTGTCACTGCCATCCTGGGAATAGCAACGAAACAAACAGATAGTGCAGAGGGATGTATCATTTGTCCGAGTCTCCGCCCAGGGGCTGATATTGGGACGGCCGTCTGGCTTATCGATTTCATTATTTGTGTATCTCGCCGCTGAACCGCTGCCATTCGTATTTGTTCGTCTGGCAGTTCTGTGACGCCCGTATTTGAGGTAATCATGATTTTAAGAGCACATTAACCTTTTACGTAAGGGCAGTTTGCTCACGCCTAATGAGGTTCATTGAGTGGTAACGTTAAAGGGAAATAATGACCTTTTGATTTTGTTAGCAACAATTTCTTAGGCTACCGCTATGGTTTTAAAATTATTTTATTTAAATTTAAGAATTAAATAAAATTATTCCCAAATTCGAAGTTGTAAGTTTGGGAAAAATACAAAACAAGTACCTTGTGTACTTCATGAAGGTCATTGACAAATTCGCCCTTCCCTACCATTGTTCACATCGATTGCGGCATTTTTGGAGGCTCTGTGACATTTCCGATCAAACTGAGCGCTGCTCGGACACACGCTAGTAGCGCTTTCGTTCTCCATGGCAACCAGGCGTCAGCCAATCAAAAGCCAGAAAGGGATACGTTCTGGCTTTTCATTGGCTCACGCCTGGTTGCCATGGAGAACGAAAGCGCAACTAGCAACAACTCGCCACAATGGTTAAGTGCGCCGAGAAGCATGACAATGCTTTGCAAACAAATCGCCGACGCTAAATAGGTCGCCGTCGATGTGCATCGATGAGCTTCCGATTTAATTGCCAGTTTTGTGTTATTGTTTGTTAGTTTTTTTGGGAAAAATTATTATTTTTCATGATAATATAAAGCATAGTGTTATATACAGCCACAGACAAATTATACAATACTCCTAATGTTGAAAACAAATGAATTTATTTTCAAAAATTGAGGGTCGCAACCACTAACTATGCCGCCGTTGATGTGCATCGATGAGCTTCCGATTTTATTGCCACTTTTTCCAATCGCTGTTAGTTTTAGAAGATTGCCGGGCATATAATCACAACAAGCAGAACGCGCAATATATTTTCCACTCCATTGCGACCAAAAGTACTTGCAAGTACCGGTCGTTAAAAGTGTGGAACGCTTATCAACTTTAACTTGAAACATCTTTCGGTAGGAAAGTTTTCATGCAAAATGTGATGAATTTACAATATATTTTGGTCTCGTCTGGCGATTTCAAGTGCTAACTCCATTTTTGTGGAAAAAGGTAATGATTTCCCTTTAACAAATATGTATACAACGCTGCGGTGTCTGTTTTACGTTAACCGTCGCCCGGGTAAGGGGGTGGATGCCAACCCCCTCCCCCCTCGGTTTGTCCGGAATAACTCGCGTAGTTTCTAACCGATTGCGATGAAACTTTCAGTACCCTACTTTTGACAAATTTGACACATAATAATAAATAAAAAATCTAACCCACATGACCTTTGACCTATGACCTGTTTCTCAAGGTCATGCCAGGCGCAACTGGCGTCCCGCAGATCGATGCTTGTAACTTGTGCAGTTTCCGCGTGTGTGTTGGTCAGGAGCATATGCAAAGATGTTTCCAGGTGACAGTGGTGGTTTCCACTGAGATTGTGACCTCGATTGACCTTTTCAGAGGTCAACTGAGGTCATTGACTTCCGATGACTTTTCGGGGCTTCTGGCGGTTTCTAGGACAATTTGTGACGCTGATTTCAAATGTGGGATCCATTTTCGATAATTATATGTTCCACTGGGTCATGCGCATCCACAGGTCAACCGAGGTCACTGACCTCAGATGACCTGACATGACCTTTTTTTATTTGGCAGTTTTTAGGATATTTTGTGATGCTGATTACGAATTTGGCACCTATTAAGCATTATGGTATGCTTATTCACGATTCTAGCTCGATCAAATTCAATTTATACGCAATTTCAATTTGTATAACTTTTGGGTCATTGACATGAACTCAGGGGTCACCTAATGACCCAATACCTTACACTCGGGTATCAGCGGCTTCCTCTCGTCACAAGCAACACGCTCGTCTTTGTCCCGAAGCTCTAGCTCAATTGGGGGTGAAATGCTAAGGGGGGGGGGGGTCGTACCCCTACCCGAACACGTAGTGATTTTGCCCTACCCGGGCGAGGGTTAGCCTGGAGGCAAGCGTTTCAGAGACTCGCATTTTCGCTTTCGTCGATGCGCTCTAACCGCAGTTTTTGCCATGCATATTACACTGCAGCTCAAGGCCACCGCTGTGATCGTTTATGTCTGGCGCCAAATGGCCTCTGCAGCCGGCACAGGACTCCCTCGGCCCAGCCATCCGTCGGATGGGGGGAGGTCAGGGCCGGTATACTCTCGGCTCCGCTGCAGTAATGCGGTCCACACACGGCCTCACCTTCATGGTCCCGGCCTGGGGGCGGCTCACCGAGTGCAGGCATTTTACATCGGTCCGGGGCCATGTAATTCATGGCTACGGACATGTCTCCGTCACGTATTATGCAGTGTGCTCTAAAAGGTGGCGATTGACAAGTGTGGGTTATGGCAATGGGCGAGTGCAGAAAGTGTAATTATCTCTGAGAAGCCGGCGGCGAGCAGTGGAGTTGTTGACGGTCGGCCAGATAGGCGGTATCGGGCACGCGTCGCCTGCGTGCTCGGCCGACGTGCTCCCAGCCTTGGCTGCTATACTTAGAACTTAGAAGCCCCGCTCGCCGTCCACGGTTGGCCCGGTTGGAGAGCGACCGCCAATCTGGCGCCAGAAAAAAAACGGGTCATCACGAGACTCTAATACCCAGACAAAAATGCACTTGATAGATAAGAAGTTGATGGGACACAGTTTGCCTAAGATAGTGGCAACTGGGAGCAGTGGCTTACCCAGGATTCACTCCAGCAGGGGGTACTTTTTGCTCAGGGGGAGGCATAAGGTACCCACACAAAAAAAAATCACCGGTTTTGGCCCACTATATTTTTAGATGGGCATATTTTCCAAACAAAATATTTAAAAGATAATAAAAAATAAAAAAAAATTGTCGACCAAAGAGTACGGTACGGACCTACAGGGGGGTGGGGATACCAGGAATTGCGTGTGGATAGCATGTGGGCCCCACTGTGGCCGCATGAGGCCCTCATGCGGCCGGAGTGGGCCCACGTGCTATCCACACGCAATTCCTGGTAGGGGGGGGGGGGAGCAATTGCCCCGTCTCCCCTTGTGTACGCCTATGACTGGGAGTGTCTTGTTGCGAAATAGCTTTTCTATGGTCAATTCTTGACTGCACGAAGGTTCCGACCGAGTCTGGAATGGGGACAGTTCATTTACCGGCGGTTACAAGGGGGCATAAGGGCCACGCCCACCCCAAAACGCCTAAAATTCGGCCAAAAATCGACACATTTCCTGATTTGACAGAAATTCTAAGGAACTTTTACCAAGGAAAGTTTTTTTTTAAAATTAACTGTTAAAGGGAATAGGTCACCTTGAAAGTTGTCTTGAAATTTGGCTATACGGGGTATTTCGAGCTGAAAAAAAAACGAATATGGCATTTGTTTGGACGATAGTAGGATATCCGTCGAAAAATGGGCATGCTTCTCTTTTTCCTTCATGGCCATACAAACTTCATGACAATTATGACGTCATACATATGGTAGCTTGGATATGGAAACTATTGTACACGATAACGGTGGACTTTAGGCATATATACGCAGGCTGCTTGTAACTAAAGAGTTACGAGGTAATTATTTCACCACAACCCGTTTTTTCAATCTGCTCTACAAATCTGCTATCTCAGTTAAAAAACCCATGTTAAAGGTGAACTATTCCCTTTAACCCTATTTGTAACAGGGGGGGGGGGGGCGGATTCCGCCCCCCCCCCTCCCTCTCATGTTTTTCGCAGATATCTCCAGAACGGCTGGGAGCAGGCCCATGAAATTTTGGGACTTTTCATAGAATTGAATACCGCATTTGGAGTCAAAATTTTGAGTTTTTAACCTGAGCAGAGGCGGTTCCAGGGCACAGTTTTGGGTGGGTTCGGAGGCGACATTTGGCGATAATACGGAAATGCGACCTTCACGGGTTTTTTCCTAACTTCCTCAAGTATGAAAGCGTTACATCGGTTTACGGTGATTGCAACAAGTGCAAATTAGTTGATGTTAATGAAATATCATAAAAATTGCATGGCAGAGGCGGTTTCAGGGGCTTGAAAGGGGGGGGGGGGTTCCAGGGAGTGTTCAATGCTTGGCGGGACGCCAATAGAGCGATGTACGGGACATTTATAGCTATCAAGATGTACAAGATAGCTTCTGCTTCCATTATTTGCATAATTTATTACATATAGAGTTTCAGGGGCGTGTTCAGGCACATGAAAAGGGGGGTGACTGGCATGGTGATGACGATATGCCAGCGATAACGGCGCAATAGACGTTTAGCTTATAATGATATATGCACAATGAGGCCAGAAAAGGGAATAGTCATTTTTGGCAGAGGCGCGCTCAGGAATGGAAGAAAGGTGGCCATATTATTGCAAGGAAACTAAGAGGCATGGGCGTACAATGACATAACATACTGCAGTTTTCGAACGAAACACGCACCACAGGCTACTCTACGAACGATTATAAGATAATAGGCGAGTCCAGGTAGGGTGAAAAGGGGGGTAAACAATATTAATTGAAGTTGTAGTGAAATAGTCACTGTTGACTAGTTAGTACCATAATAGCGGATAATATACTTATCAAAAGGTCTTGTGCCGCCCCAGTGTGGATCCTGGATACGCCTATGATGAAGTACAACATGCAAAAAGGAACTATCTACGATCAGTAACATATTTATAGTGCTGGGTAGCAACTTGTCTGCGGTTAATATTTTTCCCCAATTTTACCTCCCTTTTTCACTAACCTGGTACCGCCTATGGAAAAAATATGATTTATAACAGTTTTTTATAATGTCACAATAACATACCATTTCATTTATCAAAAAACGACATCAAAAAGTGGTTTTATTACGCATTTACTTCACCCCCATATTGAGTGACCTGCACACGCCTATGATTTTTGAATTTGCAAACGTCACCATCATATATCAATTTCCAATTCAATCTCTATCGATTCCTATTAGTTGTGTTAAAATCGGTCGATAAACATGAAAGCTATGTTGGATCAAAAATACCACTAACATTTGTAGTTTTTGCCCCCCTGTTGCCCCCCTATCCAAAATTCAGATTTTGTATTATTTATAAATGTAGATCGTGTTGAGGGGAAGCAAACACCGTTTCATTTTTGAAAATCGGACGGATAGATCTCGAGATCTCCGGTGGGGGGGGGGGGGCGGAATCCGCTCCCGCCCCCCCCCCCCCCCCTGTTACAAATAGGGGTAGCCAGGAGCCTGTTACAAATAGGATTAATGCGTGAACCCCCCCCCCCCTTGGCTACGTACGTGCCTGCCCAGGTCTTGGTGGGCCCCCAGGCCTTGGTGGGTCCACTCCTCAAGCCTTGGTGGACCTTTTGACTTTGAAGACAAATGTAGGCCAGAATAGACCATTTTAGTTCGAAATATGACTTTCACATGCCAAAATGGGCCTCTACAAACCATAAGTGGCCCTCTTCAAGCCAGAATGGGCCTGCTAGAATTCACAGTGGGCAAATTTACTTGCGAGTTGTTTGAAAACGGAGTGGAATTCGTTTCGAATCACTTTGACTGTCTATGGGCCCCCTCGGGCCCCTTCGAGGCTCAGGGGGGGGGGAGTGCATGGCCCCATGCCCCCCCCCCCCCCACTCTGGATCCGCCACTGGATCCCGTCCCCAAAAATTCAAAGGCGTGGCGGAGCCCCTACGAGAACCTACTCAGGTAAGTGGTATACAGCAGAATAACTAACAATAAGCCTTACTCTCAAGGAAACATCTAACAGTTGACACGTCCATGAAGACAGCAACGTATTCGTATTCGTATACAAATACGTATTCAAAGTAACTCTGATTTCGCCCAAATTTGCACACGATAAACCCAATGCCGTCGGTACACAGCCTATGAAGTTATACGGGAATATAGGAAACGGTTTGACCTACAGCGGTTACAATAGGTCAAACAGGTAAAATACGCGGTACCCCATAACTTTTCACCTAACTGACTTAGAGAAACATTTCCTGATTCAAAAATACTCGAAAAATGGTGAGGATCATGCAAAAACCAAGATTAGATCATCCCGGGTCACTGTTTGACCTCAGGTCAAAAAGGTCTCTTTTTACAATGGGTGATAACTATTTGCGCAGTACCCTATACAATCTCAGAAAACACACTTATATATGCAATTGTGCACAGAACCATCCACAGGTGACCATAGTTTATGAACAATACAACAGATGACCTTACTCTACTACCGTCTGACCTTAGGTCACACAAACACGTGAAAAGTACAGTTTTGCCCAAAAATCGCGGTACCACATAACTCCTACAACAATTGAAGTAGACGAGTCATTCCAATGCCACAATTTTCGCATTATCACATAGATGGTGCACAACCAAAATTTTATCCAAAAATGTCACCGTTTGACCTCAGGTCACGTCCACATTTTTCAATGAGGCATTTTAGATAATGGCGCGGTACCGCATAACCTTTCCCTAAACGACTTAGGGAAATCAGCCCAATAGCTTAATAGTAAAAATACCATAGATGGTGCACAAAGAGAGACCTAAGTCCTTCAGGTCATCATTTGACCTCAGGTCACGGCATAAGTCAACGTTATGACACGGCAGAATGGCGCGGTACCGCATAAGTGTTTCCCAAAATCATTTCGAGAATCCATTCCACCACTATCGCCTTCCCTTTAACCCATCGAAGGTGCACAACTCAAGACTTGATCCCTCCGCGTTAGCGTTTGACCTCAGGTCACCTGGAAAGGCGCTAATATCCATTTAACGAGCCGTCCAAATACGCATTCGTTGTTTACCGATCGATTGTGCTTAACTTACACTTAACTTACACCAAATGTTGGTGTCTATGAGCATATTCGAAACCTAAAAGAATTTCTCGCTGAGGTCAATCGTTTGACCTCGGGAGGTCATATAGTGTCTGCGAGGTCAAGTCTCGGGTACCGCATAGCTTTTTTCCTAAAGTACTTACTAAGTTTTTTCTTTTCTTCAAATGCTAAATATTTCCACCCGCCTATGGATGGTACACAAAGAGCGACCTAACCACTTCAGGTCATCGTTTGACCTCAGGTGACGGCATAAGTTAACATATGGCACACGGCAGAATGGCGCAGTACCGCATACGTTTTTCCCATAATCACTCAGATAATCCATTTCACCACTATCGCCTTCCCTTTAACCCACCGAAGATGCACAATTCAAGACTTGGACTCCACTGGGTCACTGTTTGACCTCACACCTGGAAAGGCGCTAATATCCACTTAACGAGCCGCCCAAATACGTATTCGTTGTTTACCGATCGAATGTGTTCAAGCTTATATCAAATATTGGTGTCTATCAGTATATTCGAAACTTAAAAGGATTTCTCGCTGAGGTCAATCGCTTGACCTCGGGAGGTGATAGAGTGCCTACGAGGTCAAGTATCGGGTACCGCATAACTTTTCCTTAAACGACTTAAGGCAATCAGCCCAATAACTTAATATTCAAAAAAGGCCATAGATGGTGCACAAAGAGCGACCTAACCTATTCAGGTCGTCGTTTGACCTCAGGTCACGGCATAAGTTAACGTTAGGGCATACGGCAGAATGGCGCGGTACCGCATAAGTTTTCCCCCAAATCACTTAGAGAACCCATTCCACCACCATGGTCTTCCTTTGAACCCACCAAAGGTGCACAATTCAAGCCTTGACCCCTCCGGGTCACTGTTTGACCTCAGGTCACCTGGAAAGACGCTAATATCCATTTAACGAGCCGTCGAAATACGTATTCGTTGTGTACTGATCGATTGCGTTCAAACTTATATCAAATGTTGGTGTCTATGAGTATATTCGAAACTTAAAAGCATTTATCGCTGAGGCCAATGGCTTTGTAGTGCCTTCGCTGTGGCTGGGGGCTACCGCCGCTGCGACGGCAGCGCCGCCAACAGGCATAAATATGTATTATGTATATATTTAACGTATTTCTTCGCTTTCAGTAATTCTCGACCGCAAATGTTCTTCGTTTAAAATAGCATAGTCTAATATTCATTATCCTCGTAATCTATCATTCGTTTGCACTTCTCTTATAATATGTTCTTATTCAGGCCGCGTGCTTTTCCATCCTTCTTCCGGCCGCGTCCCTCGTCTCAGACGCACGTGCATGTCGTGTGCTCTTGAAAATATCAGTTAGTAGACGCTACATCCGTATGTGTTTATAACGCTGAACAACGACGAACGTTAGCACACAACGCGCGCTAAAGTGGTGACCCCGACGTGATCAGTGAAAGTGCGCAACAATGGCTGAAGGCGAAGCGACCGCCGGCCAGCCGGAGCCGCCGCCGCCGACCGTGACGGGACCAGCGCGTCCGCACGCGGCGTTCTGTCTGCCACCGTTCTCGGCAGACGAGATCGAACTATGGTTGGCGCAAATTGATTGTGCGTGCCGTGTCGCCGGAATCGCCGACGACACGGTAAAATTTGACCTGCTCGTGGCCAACCTGCCCATGGCTATTGCGGCACAGGTTCGCGATGTGGTGACCGCCAAGGCGCCCAGCTACATCGCGCTGACGGCTGCGCTGAAAAGCCGCCTGGCGCAGTCGTGCGCTACGCGGCTCACAGAACTTCTCCGCCACCAGCAGCTAGAAAATCAGCGACCCTCGCAGCTCCTCCTCCGGATGAGGTCCGAGCTCGGTGCCGCGGCAGATGTGCCGCAGGACAGCGAATTGCTCCGGACGCTGTTTCTGCAGCGGCTGCCTCAGGCCGCCCGCGCTGCGCTGTCGCTGCTCGTGGAGGACTCTCCACTGGACCAGCTGGCCACGGCGGCGGACCGCTTCATGGTTGCGACCATCCCCGCCGTTATCAACGCCGTCAGCGCCGGTGAAAGCGGCCCGCCGGTCCTTGCGGCCGAGCCGCCGGCCCGCGCGGCCGCCCGGTCGCTGACCCCTGCCGCTGTAGCCGCCGGCCCGCCAGTCGCCGCAGCCGCCGGCCCTGCCGAAGCCGGGACCGTGGCTTCACTGTGCAGCATGGTGGCTTCGCTCACTGCTGCAGTCAGCCGTCTCGAGGCCGGGTTCCGGGACCGAGAACCCCGTTCCGGCAGCTCACAGCGCGCCTGGCGCCCACGGTCCCGATCACGGCCGGCAGTGCCGCAACAGCAGCAGCAGCAGCAACAACAACACCTCTGCTACTACCACTACCGGTTTGGCGCGGACGCCCACAACTGTCAGCCGCCGTGCTCCTGGCCGGCGGGAAACGACTCGGCCTGAGGGACGCGGTGCCACCCAAAGGCCGCGCACAGCTGGTACCGCTACTCCACGTCAGGGACGGACTCCTGACGCTGATGGTCGACACCGGCGCGCAGATCAGCGTGCTGCCGCCCAGCCAACTGCCGCCGGGCTGCAGCATCGACGCCACTGCAACTCCGCGCCTCACCGCTGCTAACGGCAGCTCCGTCGCCACCCAGGGCTACGTGGAGCACGTCGTGACTCTCGCCAACCGTCGATTCCCGTGGAGTTTCCTGGTCGCGGACGTGACGTCACCAATCCTCGGCGCCGATTTCCTGGCCCATTACCAGCTGACGGTCGACATGGGCGAGCGTGTGCTCCGGTCAACCAGTGGCGACATATGTGCGGCTGGTATCGCGTCCATCGCCCAGCTGGCTGGACTGCGCCGCCTGAAGCTCGTTAAAGGACCGCTCGACGGGCTGTGGGAGGAGTTCCCAACCGTCACCAACGGACCGCCGGGCGCGGTACCGGTGCCGCACAGCGTGACGCACCACATACGGACTCACGGGCCGCCGTGTTTCGCTCGGCCGCGCCGCCTCGCTCCCGACCGCCTGCGCGTCGCACGCCGGGAGGTTGAGCGCATGCGCACTGAGGGCGTCGTCCGGCCGTCGGACAGCAGCTGGGCGGCTCCGCTGCACATGGTGCCCAAGGCGACCCCAGGCGAGTGGCGACCATGCGGAGACTACCGGGCACTAAAAAAGGTGACTGTACCTGATCGTTACCCGCTGCCGTATCTCCAGGATTTCAACGCCCACCTCGCCGGCTGCCGCTTCTTCAGCAAACTGGACCTGGCTCGGGCGTTCCACCAGATTCCGGTGGAGCCGGCCGACATCCCGAAGACGGCCATCACTACGCCTTTCGTCCTTTGGGAGGCTGTGCGCATGCCCTTCGGCTTGTGCAATGCTGCCCAAACGTGCCAGCGCTTCATGGACGAGGTGCTTCGGGGGCTCCCCGCCTGCTTTGTGTATATTGACGATATACTTATCGCCAGCGCGACTCTCGAAGATCACTTCAGCCACCTGCGCCAGGTTCTGCGACGCCTGCAGAACTATGGCGTGGTGGTAAACAAACCAAAGTGCGTCCTCGGCGCTCCGCGGCTCCGATTCCTCGGACACGAGGTATCGGCCGACGGCATCACGCCACTGCCGGACCGGGTGACAGCCATCGCCGAGTTCCCGCGACCGACAAACGAGCAGCAGGTGCGACGCTTCGCTGGCATGGCAACATACTACCACCGCTTCGTGCCGAACGCCGCAACACTCCTTCGCCCACTGCATCAGTTGCTGGACAAACGCCCAGGCGGGAAACAGACGAAGCTGGTGACGTGGACGGACGCCGCCGACGAAGCGTTCCTCAGCGTCAAACGCGCGCTGGCCTCCGCCACGTTGCTGGCTCACCCGGTGCCGACCGCGCCGCTGAGCGTCCACGTCGACGCGTCCGACACGGGAGTTGGCGCCGTCCTCCAGCAGCACCACGGAGGCGAGTGGCAGCCTCTAGCCTTCTTCTCAGAGATGCTGACACCAACGGAGACGAGGTACAGCACGTTCGGCAGGGAGCTGCTGGCGGTGTACCTCGCTATCCGGCACTTCCGTCACGCTGTCGAGGGCTGGGAGCTGATTGTGTATACCGATCACAAGCCCCTCGTCCACGCCGTCGGAAACTGTACCGATCGTCACTCGCCGCGGGAGACGCGCCACCTGGACTACGTGGCGCAGTTCACGACCGACGTTCGCCACGTGCCCGGGCGGGAGAATGTGGCGCCTGACGCGCTGTCACGGACGGTGGCGTTGCTTCGTTCTCCACAGCCACCGCTGGACGACCTCACAGCACTGGCCGACGCGCAGGCTGCCGACGCGAAGCTGCTCAGCTTCCGCGCGTCGGACCACAGCCTCCAGCTGCGTGAGATGAAGCTCAGCAGCGAACGGACGTTGCTGATCGACGTGCCAACAGGCGTCGACCGGCCGTGGGTCCCGGAGCCTCTCCGCCGGCACGTGTTCCGTCGGCTGCACGGACTCGCCCATCCAGGTGTCCGCGCCACGCATGAGCTCATCGCCCGCCGGTACGTCTGGCCTGGAATGCGGCGCGACATCCGACGGTGGGCGCAGTCATGCATCCCCTGTCAGCGGACTAAGGTGCACCGGCACACGAAGACGCCAGTGGGCGTCTTCCCAGCTCCTGACGACCGGTTCGACGCCGTCCACATCGATATCGTGGGCCCACTGCCGCCTTCGACCGGCTTCACGCACCTCTTGACCTGCGTGGACCGCTACACGCGCTGGCCGGAGGCGATCCCGCTGGCCGACACGCGCACGTCGACGGTCGCCCACGCGTTCGTCAGCGGCTGGGTGTCCCGGTTCGGTGTTCCGAGCTACATCGTGACAGACCGCGGCGCCCAGATCGAATCAGGCATGTGGAAAGAGCTGTCGACCCTGCTGGGCTGCGACCGGCAACGGACGACCAGCTATCACCCGCAGAGCAACGGTATGGTGGAGCGGTTCCACCGACAGCTAAAGGCAGCACTGCGCGCGTCGGACTGCCGAAGCTGGACCACCGCTCTGCCTGCCGTACTGCTAGGCATCCGGTCAGCTCTCAAAGCGGACCTGGGATGCAGCGCTGCGGAGCTCACCTACGGCACGACGCTCCGCCTGCCGGGAGAGTACCTCGCTCCCCGGCCGGTCACGCCCGCCGCCGACCCGGCGTCATACGCCGCCGCCCTTCGAGCCGCCATGCGACAGTTCCGCTGCGTCCCCCCGCGCGCGCCGAAGCCCTCGGGGCACGTGCCGCGCGCGCTACAGGACGCCACGCACGTTTTTGTGCGGCATGACGCCATCAAACGAGCGCTGGAGCACCCGTACGACGGACCGTTCAAGGTCCTGGCTCGCAGCGCGAAAACGATGATGGTGGACCGCGGGAACCGGCATGACGTGGTCTCGCTTGACCGCGTCAAGCCCGCCCACCTCGACATGCCAGACACATCGACGCCTCAAGACCCGGCTACACGCCGCGCGGCGTCGGCGACGGACGACTTCGAACAGGATGAGGACTTCTTGCTCCTGCTGCCGCCGTGTTCCGCGGCGCCAGATCAGCGACCGCACGCCCCGCCCCCGCCAGCCCAACCGCCACCCGCCCCGCCCCCGCCGGTCCCACCGCCGCCCGCCCCGCCCCCGCCACCTGCCGCACCCGACCAGCCACGCCCCATTCTCCGTACCAGGTCTGGTCGGGTGGTGAACACGCCTGCCCGTTTCCGTGTGTTGCACGTGTCGGTGCCTCCCCTTGTCCGTGCCGGGTACAAATGTGTGCGTTTCCGCTTGTAAATACTCGTTTCTCTTCCGTGTGACCACATGTGTTCTGTTTCGCCCCGCCCCTCCGGTCCGCGGCTAGGGGGAGGGTATTGTAGTGCCTTCGCTCTGGCTGGGGGCCACCGCCGCTGCGACGGCAGCGCCGCCAACAGGCATAAATATGTATTATGTATATATTTAATGTACTTCTTCACTTTCAGTAATTCTCCACCGCAAATGTTCTTCGTTTAAAATAGCATAGTCTAATATTCATTATCCTCGTAATCTATCATTCGTTTGCACTTCTCTTATAATATGTTCTTATTCAGGCCGCGTGCTTTTCCATCCTTCTTCCGGCCGCGTCCCTCGTCTCAGACGCACGTGCATGTCGTGTGCTCTTGAAAATATCAGTTAGTAGACGCTACATCCGTATGTGTTTATAACGCTGAACAACGACGAACGTTAGCACACAACGCGCGCTAAAGCTTCACCTGGAGAGGACATAGAGTGCCTGCGAGTTCAAATCTCAGGTACCGCATAACGTTTTCCTAAAGTACTTACCGAAGTTTTTTCAACGGCTAAATATTTCCACCAGCCTATAGATGGTGCACAAAGAGCGACCTAATCCCTTCAGGTCATCGTTTGACCTCAGGTCACGGCACAAGTTAACGTTATGGCACACGTCAGAATGGCGCGGTACCGCATAAGTTTTCCCCAAAATCACTTAGAGAACCCATTCCACCACCATCGCCTTCCCGTTAACCCATCGAAGGTCCATAACTCAAGACTTGATCCCTCCGCATCACCGTTTGACCTCAGGTCACCTGGAAAGACGCTAATATCCATTTAACGAGCCGTCCAAATACGTATTCGTTGTTTACGGATCGAAATTCAGACTGGTTATTAATTCGACACTGATTGAATCGTTGGGAATCGTTCAATCAAAATTCATTGAATAAAAAAATAATTAATTCACCACCAGATCTTTTGATTCATGAATCGTGATTGAATCAAAACCCGCATCAAATAAAGGCTGATTGAATCAAAAGATTTAACGTTTCAAGTACACTGGTAAATTGTGCAAATACATGCAGTCCCAGTGGCTACATTCATTTATACAGAAATAGTATTGATGTAACAATGTTTTAATGATCATGTTTATGTATGTTTCTATTTGTATTCATTTTGCATCAATTCACCACATATATTTTTTAAATGTTGAATCAAACGTGAATCAATAAAAAAATCTTTGAATTGGAAAGAATCAATTCTCAAAATGTTATCCGTGAATCGAACGGTGATTGAATCTTTCAGATTCCAAAAGGAATCATGATTGAATCGTTCCAAAAAAGTTGAATCAATAACCAGTCAGGATCGAATGTGTTCAAACTTATATCAAATGTTGGTGTCTATGAGTATTTTCGAAACCTAAAGGCATTTCTTGCCGAGGTCAATCGCTTGACCTCGGGAGGTCATAGAGTGCCTGCGAGGTCAAGTCTCGGGTACCGCATAACTTTTTTCCTATGCGACTTAGAGGAGTCAGCCAAATAGCTTAATATTCACAAAAGACGATTGACCTCAGCGAGAAATGCTTTTAGTTTTCGAATATATTCATAAACACCAACATTTGGTATAAGTTTGAACACAATCGATCGGAAAACAACGAAAATGTATTTCGACGGCTCGTTAAATGGATATTCGCGCCTTTCCAGGTGACCTGAGGTCAAACGGTGACGCGGGGGCGTCAAGTCTTGAATTGTGCACCTTCGGTGGGTTAAAGGGAAGGTCATGGTGGTGGAATGGGTTCTCAAGTGATTTGGGGGAAAAACTTATGCGGTACAGCGCCATTCTGCCGTGTGTCATAACATTAACTTATGCCATGACCTGAGGTCAAACAATGACCTAAAGGGGTTAAGTCGCTCTTTGTGCACCATCTGGTGGTGGGAATATTTGGTGGGAATATTTAGCCGTTGAAAACTTCGGTAAGTACTTTAGGAAAAAGTTATGCGGTACCCGAAATTTGACCTCGCAGGCACTCTATGTCCTCCTGAGGTCATGCCATTGACCTCAGCGATAAATTCTTTTAGGTTCGAATATACTCATAGACAGCAACATTTTATATAAGTTTGAGTACAATCCATATGTAAACAACAAATACGTATTTGGATGGCTCGTTAAATGAATATTAGCGCCTTTCCAGGTGACCTGAGGTCAAACGGTGAACCGGAGGGGTCAAGTCTTGAGTTGTGCACCTTCGGTGGGTTAAAGGGAAGGCGATGGTGGTGAAATGGGTTATCTATAACGTGATTTTAGTTCACCTTCAACATTAGTTTTAAACTGAGATTGAGATAGCAGTTTTGTAGCTCGTGTTGGGAAACCCCTATCTGCAAGTTGTCTTGACTGAAAAGACTCTCCAGCCGAATATATGCATTTGTTTTGGCGAAGGAATGCGGTGCTGGCGAAAGAATGTTGTACTGGTTCTAGCCCGGGCAGAGGCTATACCATCAGCCAATCAGCTTGCAGCTGGTGCTAGCAAGCGAACCGCCGGCCGCCGGTTGGCACATCTCCAATGCGAGTCTATCCTTACGCGACTACTTTCGAATCTGATTGGCTGAACCATTTTGTTTACATTCGCGTGACGTCAGGACTGACTCAGAGAGTATGCATATAGTTTTGGTAAACAATACAAATGTACGGCCTTCTGTCCTGAATCGGCGCGATATAAAGCCATTTTTGAAAATATGAAAAGAAATTGTATTAAAAAATATAATAAAATCGTGTTTGGTAAAAAATTTCCAAGGTGAACAATTTCCTTTAACTTATGCCATGACCTGAGGTCAAACGATTTGGTTTGAGGCGCCGTACGACGGAAGGCAAAACTCATGTGACTGTTTATTTTTATAGAACTGACTTAAAACAAACTACTTTGTACCTACTCCTTATATTTTATCTTACAAACATCAAATGTATAATTTTTGCCCATTTCAGTCGTTGGGGAAAGCCATGGCGCTGATATTAACCCCCTTGGATCCGTCTTTGTTCGGTCCCGCAATCGTTTTGAAAAGCCGACACCGGTTGTAATTATTTGTGAGCTCTCCCCTGTTCAACAAGCTTTCGTTGACGTTCCACCCTCCCTCCCTGCCCCCCTCGGCCCTCCCTCCCCCCCCCCCCCCCCCCCCGCTCAACAAACAACTTTTTCGCTAACGCTCACCCCTCCCCCCCTCCCCCTCTCGGTCAACAACTTTTCACATGTACTCAGTGTCAGTCGAAAGCGAGATATTTGTATTCGCGTAAAAGTTTTTGTAACAGAGGCATGCTACGTTGCTACCATTTGGGAAGTTGGACACTTTTATTCCTTAGCTTTTGCGGCGCCTTTGAGACGTATATCTGCTGGATAATCTGTTGGATATTTTTCTGCAGGAAACGGAAATCGCGGCGTTGCGGTTATCGGTGGAACGAATGCGAGTTACGCACGCGTGTTTAAATACAGAAATATGTTAGTATAGTTACGTTCGTATATTTGCATGCGGATCGATGATCCATCTGGAAAATGCAGATATCGGACAATTCAGATCTTGCTCAAAATAAGCCAATAGACCAAGAATCATACGCTGATCACGAATCTGAAATCTGTTGGCCGGCACATATAAAACTTTTCCCGTTAACCCGTTATTACGGATTCCCATGCGGATACCGGACAATTCAGATTTCGCTCAAACTGTGCTATATGAACAAGTTCCATACGCTGATCACGAATCTGAAGTCCGTTCGCCGGCACATATGAAACTTTTCCCGTTAACCCGTTATAACGGATTCGCATGCAGATACCGGACAATTCATATTTCGCTCAAACTGTGCTATCTGAACAAGTTTCATACGCTGATCACGAATCTGAAGTCCGTTTGCCGGCACATATGAAACTTTTCCCGTTAACCCGTTATAACGGATTCCCATGCGGATACCGGACAATTCAGATTTCGCTCAAACTATGCTATATGAACCAGTTTCATACGCTGATCACGAATCTGAAGTCCGTTCGCCGGCACATATCAAACTTTTCCCGTTAAACCGTTATAACGGATTCGCATGCAGATACCGGACAATTCAGATTTCGCTCAAACTGTGCTATATGAACAAGTTTCATACGCTGATCACGAATCTGAAGTCCGTTCGCTGGCACATATAAAACTTTTCCCGTTAACCCGTTATTACGGATTCCCATGCGGATACCGGACAATTCAGATTTCGCTCAAACTAGTCTATATGAACCAGTTTCATACGTTGATCACGAATCTAAAGTCCGTTCGCCGGCACATATAAAACTTTTCCCGTTAACCCGTTATTACGGATTCCCATGCGGATACCGGACAATTCAGATTTCGCTCAAACTATGCTATATGAACCAGTTTCATACGCTGATCACGAATCTGAAGTCCGTTCGCCGGCACATATAAAACTTTCCCCGTTAACCCAGTATTACGGATTCCCATGCGGATACGGGACAATTCAGATTTCGCTCAAACTGTGCTATATGAACAAGTTCCATACGCTGATCACGAATCTGAAGTCTTTTCGCCGGCACATATGAAACTTTTCCCGTTAACCCGTTATAACGGATTCCCATGCGGATACCGGACAATTCAGATTTCGCTCAAACTATGCTATATGAACAAGTTTCATACGCTGATCACGAATCTGAAGTCCGTTCGCCGGCACATATAACACTTTTCCCGTTAAACCGTTATAACGGATTCGCATGCAGATACCGGACAATTCAGATTTCGCTCAAACTGTGCTATATGAACAAGTTTCATACGCTGATCACGAATCTGAAGTCCGTTCGCTGGCACATATACAACTTTTCCCGTTAACCCGTTATTACAGATTCCCATGCGGATACCGGACAATTCAGATTTCGCTCAAACTAGTCTATATGAACCAGTTTCATACGCTGATCACGAATCTGAAGTCCGTTCGCCGGCACATATAAAACTTTTCCCGTTAACCCGTTATTACGGATTCCCATGCGGATACCGGACAATTCAGATTTCGCTCAAACTATGCTATATGAACCAGTTTCATACGCTGATCACGAATCTGAAGTCCGTTCGCCGGCACATATAAAACTTTTCCCGTTAACCCGTTATTACGGATTCCCATGCGGATACCGGACAATTCAGATTTCGCTCAAACTGTGCTATATGAACAAGTTCCATACGCTGATCACGAATCTGAAGTCCGTTCGCCGGCACATATACAACTTTTCCCGTTAAACCGTTATAACGGATTCGCATGCAGATACCGGACAATTCAGATTTCGCTCAAACTGTGCTATATGAACAAGTTTCATACGCTGATCACGAATCTGAAGTCCGTTCGCCGGCACATATAAAACTTTTCCCGTTAACCCGTTATTACGGATTCCCATGCGGATACCGGACAATTCAGATTTCGCTCAAACTATGCTATATGAACAAGTTTCATACGCTGATCACGAATCTGAAGTCTGTTCGCCGGCACATATAAAACTTTTCCCGTTAACCCGTTATTACGGATTCCCAAGCGGATACCGGACAATTCAGATTTCGCTCAAACTGTGCTATATGAACAAGTTCCATACGCTGATCACGAATCTGAAGTCCGTTCGCCGGCACATATGAAACTTTTCCCGTTAACCCGTTATAACGGATTCCCATGCGGATACCGGACAATTCAGATTTCGCTCAAACTGTGCTATATGAACAAGTTTCATACGCTGATCACGAATCTGAAGTCCGTTCGCCGGCACATATAAAACTTTTCCCGTTAACCCGTTATAACGGATTCGCATGCAGATACCGGACAATTCAGATTTCGCTCAAACTGTGCTATATGAACAAGTTTCATACGCTGATCACGAATCTGAAGTCCGTTCGCCGGCACATATAAAACTTTTCCCGTTAAACCGTTATAACGGATTCGCATGCAGATACCGGACAATTCAGATTTCGCTCAAACTGTGCTATATGAACAAGTTGCATACGTTGATCACGAATCTAAAGTCCGTTCGCCGGCACATATAAAACTTTTCCCGTTAACCCGTTATTACGGATTCCCATGCGGATACCGGACAATTCAGATTTCGCTCAAACTATGCTATATGAACCAGTTTCATACGCTGATCACGAATCTGAAGTCCGTTCGCCGGCACATATAAAACTTTTCCCGTTAACCCGTTATTACGGATTCCCATGCGGATACCGGACAATTCAGATTTCGCTCAAACTGTGCTATATGAACAAGTTCCATACGCTGATCACGAATCTGAAGTCTTTTCGCCGGCACATATGAAACTTTTCCCGTTAACCCGTTATAACGGATTCGCATGCAGATACCGGACAATTCAGATTTCGCTCAAACTGTGCTATCTGAACAAGTTTCATACGCTGATCACGAATCTGAAGTCCGTTCGCCGGCACTTATGAAACTTTTCCCGTTAACCCGTTATAACGGATTCCAATGCGGATATCGGACAATTCAGATTTCGCTCAAACTATGCTATATGAACAAGTTTCATACGCTGATCACGAATCTGAAGTCCGTTCGCCGGCACATATAAAACTTTTCCCGTTAAACCGTTATAACGGATTCGCATGCAGATACCGGACAATTCAGATTTCGCTCAAACTGTGCTATATGAACAAGTTTCATACGCTGATCACGAATCTGAAGTCCGTTCGCCGGCACATATAAAACTTTTCCCGTTAACCCGTTATTACGGATTCCCATGCGGATACCGGACAATTCAGATTTCGCTCAAACTATGCTATATGAACAAGTTTCATACGCTGATCACGAATCTGAAGTCTGTTCGCCGGCACATATAAAACTTTTCCCGTTAACCCGTTATTACGGATTCCCAAGCGGATACCGGACAATTCAGATTTCGCTCAAACTGTGCTATATGAACAAGTTCCATACGCTGATCACGAATCTGAAGTCCGTTCGCCGGCACATATGAAACTTTTCCCGTTAACCCGTTATAACGGATTCCCATGCGGATACCGGACAATTCAGATTTCGCTCAAACTGTGCTATATGAACAAGTTTCATACGCTGATCACGAATCTGAAGTCCGTTCGCCGGCACATATAAAACTTTTCCCGTTAACCCGTTATAACGGATTCGCATGCAGATACCGGACAATTCAGATTTCGCTCAAACTGTGCTATATGAACAAGTTTCATACGCTGATCACGAATCTGAAGTCCGTTCGCCGGCACATATAAAACTTTTCCCGTTAAACCGTTATAACGGATTCGCATGCAGATACCGGACAATTCAGATTTCGCTCAAACTGTGCTATATGAACAAGTTGCATACGTTGATCACGAATCTAAAGTCCGTTCGCCGGCACATATAAAACTTTTCCCGTTAACCCGTTATTACGGATTCCCATGCGGATACCGGACAATTCAGATTTCGCTCAAACTATGCTATATGAACCAGTTTCATACGCTGATCACGAATCTGAAGTCCGTTCGCCGGCACATATAAAACTTTTCCCGTTAACCCGTTATTACGGATTCCCATGCGGATACCGGACAATTCAGATTTCGCTCAAACTGTGCTATATGAACAAGTTCCATACGCTGATCACGAATCTGAAGTCTTTTCGCCGGCACATATGAAACTTTTCCCGTTAACCCGTTATAACGGATTCGCATGCAGATACCGGACAATTCAGATTTCGCTCAAACTGTGCTATCTGAACAAGTTTCATACGCTGATCACGAATCTGAAGTCCGTTCGCCGGCACTTATGAAACTTTTCCCGTTAACCCGTTATAACGGATTCCAATGCGGATATCGGACAATTCAGATTTCGCTCAAACTATGCTATATGAACAAGTTTCATACGCTGATCACGAATCTGAAGTCCGTTCGCCGGCACATATAAAACTTTTCCCGTTAAACCGTTATAACGGATTCGCATGCAGATACCGGACAATTCAGATTTCGCTCAAACTGTGCTATATGAACAAGTTTCATACGCTGATCACGAATCTGAAGTCCGTTCGCCGGCACATATAAAACTTTTCCCGTTAACCCGTTATTACGGATTCCCATGCGGATACCGGACAATGCAGATTTCGCTCAAACTATGCTATATGAACAAGTATCATACGCTGATCACGAATCTGAAGTCTGTTCGCCGGCACATATAAAACTTTTCCCGTTAACCCGTTATTACGGATTCCCAAGCGGATACCGGACAATTCAGATTTCGCTCAAACTGTGCTATATGAACAAGTTCCATACGCTGATCACGAATCTGAAGTCCGTTCGCCGGCACATATGAAACTTTTCCCGTTAACCCGTTATAACGGATTCCCATGCGGATACCGGACAATTCAGATTTCGCTCAAACTGTGCTATATGAACAAGTTTCATACGCTGATCACGAATCTGAAGTCCGTTCGCCGGCACATATAAAACTTTTCCCGTTAACCCGTTATAACGGATTCGCATGCAGATACCGGACAATTCAGATTTCGCTCAAACTGTGCTATATGAACAAGTTTCATACGCTGATCACGAATCTGAAGTCCGTTCGCCGGCACATATAAAACTTTTCCCGTTAAACCGTTATAACGGATTCGCATGCAGATACCGGACAATTCAGATTTCGCTCAAACTGTGCTATATGAACAAGTTGCATACGTTGATCACGAATCTAAAGTCCGTTCGCCGGCACATATAAAACTTTTCCCGTTAACCCGTTATTACGGATTCCCATGCGGATACCGGACAATTCAGATTTCGCTCAAACTATGCTATATGAACCAGTTTCATACGCTGATCACGAATCTGAAGTCCGTTCGCCGGCACATATAAAACTTTTCCCGTTAACCCGTTATTACGGATTCCCATGCGGATACCGGACAATTCAGATTTCGCTCAAACTGTGCTATATGAACAAGTTCCATACGCTGATCACGAATCTGAAGTCTTTTCGCCGGCACATATGAAACTTTTCCCGTTAACCCGTTATAACGGATTCGCATGCAGATACCGGACAATTCAGATTTCGCTCAAACTGTGCTATCTGAACAAGTTTCATACGCTGATCACGAATCTGAAGTCCGTTCGCCGGCACTTATGAAACTTTTCCCGTTAACCCGTTATAACGGATTCCAATGCGGATATCGGACAATTCAGATTTCGCTCAAACTATGCTATATGAACAAGTTTCATACGCTGATCACGAATCTGAAGTCCGTTCGCCGGCACATATAAAACTTTTCCCGTTAAACCGTTATAACGGATTCGCATGCAGATACCGGACAATTCAGATTTCGCTCAAACTGTGCTATATGAACAAGTTTCATACGCTGATCACGAATCTGAAGTCCGTTCGCCGGCACATATAAAACTTTTCCCGTTAACCCGTTATTACGGATTCCCATGCGGATACCGGACAATTCAGATTTCGCTCAAACTATGCTATATGAACAAGTTTCATACGCTGATCACGAATCTGAAGTCTGTTCGCCGGCACATATAAAACTTTTCCCGTTAACCCGTTATTACGGATTCCCAAGCGGATACCGGACAATTCAGATTTCGCTCAAACTGTGCTATATGAACAAGTTCCATACGCTGATCACGAATCTGAAGTCCGTTCGCCGGCACATATGAAACTTTTCCCGTTAACCCGTTATAACGGATTCCCATGCGGATACCGGACAATTCAGATTTCGCTCAAACTGTGCTATATGAACAAGTTTCATACGCTGATCACGAATCTGAAGTCCGTTCGCCGGCACATATAAAACTTTTCCCGTTAACCCGTTATAACGGATTCGCATGCAGATACCGGACAATTCAGATTTCGCTCAAACTGTGCTATATGAACAAGTTTCATACGCTGATCACGAATCTGAAGTCCGTTCGCCGGCACATATAAAACTTTTCCCGTTAAACCGTTATAACGGATTCGCATGCAGATACCGGACAATTCAGATTTCGCTCAAACTGTGCTATATGAACAAGTTGCATACGTTGATCACGAATCTAAAGTCCGTTCGCCGGCACATATAAAACTTTTCCCGTTAACCCGTTATTACGGATTCCCATGCGGATACCGGACAATTCAGATTTCGCTCAAACTATGCTATATGAACCAGTTTCATACGCTGATCACGAATCTGAAGTCCGTTCGCCGGCACATATAAAACTTTTCCCGTTAACCCGTTATTACGGATTCCCATGCGGATACCGGACAATTCAGATTTCGCTCAAACTGTGCTATATGAACAAGTTCCATACGCTGATCACGAATCTGAAGTCTTTTCGCCGGCACATATGAAACTTTTCCCGTTAACCCGTTATAACGGATTCGCATGCAGATACCGGACAATTCAGATTTCGCTCAAACTGTGCTATCTGAACAAGTTTCATACGCTGATCACGAATCTGAAGTCCGTTCGCCGGCACTTATGAAACTTTTCCCGTTAACCCGTTATAACGGATTCCAATGCGGATATCGGACAATTCAGATTTCGCTCAAACTATGCTATATGAACAAGTTTCATACGCTGATCACGAATCTGAAGTCCGTTCGCCGGCACATATAAAACTTTTCCCGTTAAACCGTTATAACGGATTCGCATGCAGATACCGGACAATTCAGATTTCGCTCAAACTGTGCTATATGAACAAGTTTCATACGCTGATCACGAATCTGAAGTCCGTTCGCCGGCACATATAAAACTTTTCCCGTTAACCCGTTATTACGGATTCCCATGCGGATACCGGACAATGCAGATTTCGCTCAAACTATGCTATATGAACAAGTATCATACGCTGATCACGAATCTGAAGTCTGTTCGCCGGCACATATAAAACTTTTCCCGTTAACCCGTTATTACGGATTCCCAAGCGGATACCGGACAATTCAGATTTCGCTCAAACTGTGCTATATGAACAAGTTCCATACGCTGATCACGAATCTGAAGTCCGTTCGCCGGCACATATGAGACTTCTCCCGTTAACCCGTTATAACGGATTCCCATGCGGATACCGGACAATTCAGATTTCGCTCAAACTGTGCTATATGAACAAGTTTCATACGCTGATCACGAATCTGAAGTCCGTTCGCCGGCACATATAAAACTTTTCCCGTTAACCCGTTATAACGTATTCGCATGCAGATACCGGACAATTCAGATTTCGCTCAAACTGTGCTATATGAACAAGTTTCATACGCTGATCACGAATCTGAAGTCCGTTCGCCGGCACATATACAACTTTTCCCGTTAAACCATTATAACGGATTCACATGCAGATACCGGACAATTCAGATTTCGCTCAAACTGTGCTATATGAACAAGTTTCATACGTTGATCACGAATCTAAAGTCCGTTCGCCGGCACATATAGAACTTTTCCCGTTAAACCGTTATAACGGATTCGCATGCAGATACCGGACAATTCAGATTTCCTTCAAACTGTGCTATATGAACAAGTTTCATACGCTGATCACGAATCTGAAGTCCGTTCGCCGGCACATATAAAACTTTTCCCGTTAACCCGTTATTACGGATTCCCATGCGGATACCGGACAATTCAAATTTCGCTCAAACTATGCTATATAAACAAGTTTCATACGCTGATCACGAATCTGAAGTCTGTTCGCCGGCACATATAAAAAAAATCCCGTTAACCCGTTATTACGGATTCCCATGCGGATACCGGACAATTCAGATTTCGATCAAACTGTGCTATATCAACAAGTTCCATACGCTGATCACGAATCTGAAGTCCGTTCGCCGGCACATATGAAACTTTTCCCGTTAACCCGTTATAACGGATTCCCATGCGGATACCGGACAATTCAGATTTCGCTCCAACTATGCTATATGAACAAGTTTCATACGCTGATCACGAATCTGAAGTCCGTTCGCCGGCACATATGAAACTTTTCCCGTTAACCCGTTATTACGGATTCCCATGCGGATACCGGACAATTCAGATTTCGCTCAAACTATGCTATATGAACAAGTTTCATACGCTGATCACGAATCTGAAGTCCGTTCGCCGGCACATATGAAACTTTTCCCGTTAACCCGTTATAACGGATTCGCATGCAGATACCGGACAATTCAGATTTCGCTCAAACTGTTCTATATGAACAAGTTTCATACGCTGATCACGAACCTGAAGTCCGTTCGCCGGCATATATAAAACTTTTCCCGTTAACCCGTTATTACGGATTCCCATGCGGATACCGGACAATTCAGATTTCGCTCAAACTGTGTTATCTGAACAAGTTTCTTACGCTGATCACGAATCTGAAGTCCGTTCGCCGGCACATATGAAACTTTTCCCGCTAACCCGTTATTACGGATTCCCATGCGGATACCGGACAATTCAGATTTCGCTCAAATTGTGCTATATGAACAAGTTCCACACGCTGATCACGAATCTGAAGTCCGTTCGCCGGCACATATGAAACTTTTCCCGTTAACCCGTTATAACGGATTCGCATGCAGATACCGGACAATTCAGATTTCGCTCAAACTGTGCTATCTGAACAAGTTGCATACGCTGATCACGAATCTGAAGTCTGTTCGCCAGCACATATAAAACTTTTCCCGTTAAACCGTTATAACGGATTCGCATGCAGATACCGGACAATTCAGATTTCGCTCAAACTATGCTATCTGAACAAGTTTCATACGCTGATCACGAATCTGAAGTCTTTTCGCCGGCACATATGAAACTTTTCCCGTTAACCCGTTATAACGGATTCCCATGCGGATACCGGACAATTCAGATTTCGCTCA
The DNA here is from genome assembly GCA_036785665.1 of Chirona hameri. Taxonomy (NCBI): domain Eukaryota; kingdom Metazoa; phylum Arthropoda; class Thecostraca; order Balanomorpha; family Balanidae; genus Chirona; species Chirona hameri. The sequence continues at coordinate 15,954 of JAXIVJ010010605.1, read as the reverse complement.
AACTATGCTATATGAACAAGTTTCATACGCTGATCACGAATCTGAAGTCCGTTCGCCGGCACATATAACACTTTTCCCGTTAAACCGTTATAACGGATTCGCATGCAGATACCGGACAATTCAGATTTCGCTCAAACTGTGCTATATGAACAAGTTTCATACGCTGATCACGAATCTGAAGTCCGTTCGCTGGCACATATACAACTTTTCCCGTTAACCCGTTATTACAGATTCCCATGCGGATACCGGACAATTCAGATTTCGCTCAAACTAGTCTATATGAACCAGTTTCATACGCTGATCACGAATCTGAAGTCCGTTCGCCGGCACATATAAAACTTTTCCCGTTAACCCGTTATTACGGATTCCCATGCGGATACCGGACAATTCAGATTTCGCTCAAACTATGCTATATGAACCAGTTTCATACGCTGATCACGAATCTGAAGTCCGTTCGCCGGCACATATAAAACTTTTCCCGTTAACCCGTTATTACGGATTCCCATGCGGATACCGGACAATTCAGATTTCGCTCAAACTGTGCTATATGAACAAGTTCCATACGCTGATCACGAATCTGAAGTCCGTTCGCCGGCACATATACAACTTTTCCCGTTAAACCGTTATAACGGATTCGCATGCAGATACCGGACAATTCAGATTTCGCTCAAACTGTGCTATATGAACAAGTTTCATACGCTGATCACGAATCTGAAGTCCGTTCGCCGGCACATATAAAACTTTTCCCGTTAACCCGTTATTACGGATTCCCATGCGGATACCGGACAATTCAGATTTCGCTCAAACTATGCTATATGAACAAGTTTCATACGCTGATCACGAATCTGAAGTCTGTTCGCCGGCACATATAAAACTTTTCCCGTTAACCCGTTATTACGGATTCCCAAGCGGATACCGGACAATTCAGATTTCGCTCAAACTGTGCTATATGAACAAGTTCCATACGCTGATCACGAATCTGAAGTCCGTTCGCCGGCACATATGAAACTTTTCCCGTTAACCCGTTATAACGGATTCCCATGCGGATACCGGACAATTCAGATTTCGCTCAAACTGTGCTATATGAACAAGTTTCATACGCTGATCACGAATCTGAAGTCCGTTCGCCGGCACATATAAAACTTTTCCCGTTAACCCGTTATAACGGATTCGCATGCAGATACCGGACAATTCAGATTTCGCTCAAACTGTGCTATATGAACAAGTTTCATACGCTGATCACGAATCTGAAGTCCGTTCGCCGGCACATATAAAACTTTTCCCGTTAAACCGTTATAACGGATTCGCATGCAGATACCGGACAATTCAGATTTCGCTCAAACTGTGCTATATGAACAAGTTGCATACGTTGATCACGAATCTAAAGTCCGTTCGCCGGCACATATAAAACTTTTCCCGTTAACCCGTTATTACGGATTCCCATGCGGATACCGGACAATTCAGATTTCGCTCAAACTATGCTATATGAACCAGTTTCATACGCTGATCACGAATCTGAAGTCCGTTCGCCGGCACATATAAAACTTTTCCCGTTAACCCGTTATTACGGATTCCCATGCGGATACCGGACAATTCAGATTTCGCTCAAACTGTGCTATATGAACAAGTTCCATACGCTGATCACGAATCTGAAGTCTTTTCGCCGGCACATATGAAACTTTTCCCGTTAACCCGTTATAACGGATTCGCATGCAGATACCGGACAATTCAGATTTCGCTCAAACTGTGCTATCTGAACAAGTTTCATACGCTGATCACGAATCTGAAGTCCGTTCGCCGGCACTTATGAAACTTTTCCCGTTAACCCGTTATAACGGATTCCAATGCGGATATCGGACAATTCAGATTTCGCTCAAACTATGCTATATGAACAAGTTTCATACGCTGATCACGAATCTGAAGTCCGTTCGCCGGCACATATAAAACTTTTCCCGTTAAACCGTTATAACGGATTCGCATGCAGATACCGGACAATTCAGATTTCGCTCAAACTGTGCTATATGAACAAGTTTCATACGCTGATCACGAATCTGAAGTCCGTTCGCCGGCACATATAAAACTTTTCCCGTTAACCCGTTATTACGGATTCCCATGCGGATACCGGACAATGCAGATTTCGCTCAAACTATGCTATATGAACAAGTATCATACGCTGATCACGAATCTGAAGTCTGTTCGCCGGCACATATAAAACTTTTCCCGTTAACCCGTTATTACGGATTCCCAAGCGGATACCGGACAATTCAGATTTCGCTCAAACTGTGCTATATGAACAAGTTCCATACGCTGATCACGAATCTGAAGTCCGTTCGCCGGCACATATGAGACTTCTCCCGTTAACCCGTTATAACGGATTCCCATGCGGATACCGGACAATTCAGATTTCGCTCAAACTGTGCTATATGAACAAGTTTCATACGCTGATCACGAATCTGAAGTCCGTTCGCCGGCACATATAAAACTTTTCCCGTTAACCCGTTATTACGGATTCCCATGCGGATACCGGACAATTCAGATTTCGCTCAAACTGTGCTATATGAACAAGTTCCATACGCTGATCACGAATCTGAAGTCTTTTCGCCGGCACATATGAAACTTTTCCCGTTAACCCGTTATAACGGATTCGCATGCAGATACCGGACAATTCAGATTTCGCTCAAACTGTGCTATCTGAACAAGTTTCATACGCTGATCACGAATCTGAAGTCCGTTCGCCGGCACTTATGAAACTTTTCCCGTTAACCCGTTATAACGGATTCCAATGCGGATATCGGACAATTCAGATTTCGCTCAAACTATGCTATATGAACAAGTTTCATACGCTGATCACGAATCTGAAGTCCGTTCGCCGGCACATATAAAACTTTTCCCGTTAAACCGTTATAACGGATTCGCATGCAGATACCGGACAATTCAGATTTCGCTCAAACTGTGCTATATGAACAAGTTTCATACGCTGATCACGAATCTGAAGTCCGTTCGCCGGCACATATAAAACTTTTCCCGTTAACCCGTTATTACGGATTCCCATGCGGATACCGGACAATGCAGATTTCGCTCAAACTATGCTATATGAACAAGTATCATACGCTGATCACGAATCTGAAGTCTGTTCGCCGGCACATATAAAACTTTTCCCGTTAACCCGTTATTACGGATTCCCAAGCGGATACCGGACAATTCAGATTTCGCTCAAACTGTGCTATATGAACAAGTTCCATACGCTGATCACGAATCTGAAGTCCGTTCGCCGGCACATATGAGACTTCTCCCGTTAACCCGTTATAACGGATTCCCATGCGGATACCGGACAATTCAGATTTCGCTCAAACTGTGCTATATGAACAAGTTTCATACGCTGATCACGAATCTGAAGTCCGTTCGCCGGCACATATAAAACTTTTCCCGTTAACCCGTTATAACGTATTCGCATGCAGATACCGGACAATTCAGATTTCGCTCAAACTGTGCTATATGAACAAGTTTCATACGCTGATCACGAATCTGAAGTCCGTTCGCCGGCACATATACAACTTTTCCCGTTAAACCATTATAACGGATTCACATGCAGATACCGGACAATTCAGATTTCGCTCAAACTGTGCTATATGAACAAGTTTCATACGTTGATCACGAATCTAAAGTCCGTTCGCCGGCACATATAGAACTTTTCCCGTTAAACCGTTATAACGGATTCGCATGCAGATACCGGACAATTCAGATTTCCTTCAAACTGTGCTATATGAACAAGTTTCATACGCTGATCACGAATCTGAAGTCCGTTCGCCGGCACATATAAAACTTTTCCCGTTAACCCGTTATTACGGATTCCCATGCGGATACCGGACAATTCAAATTTCGCTCAAACTATGCTATATAAACAAGTTTCATACGCTGATCACGAATCTGAAGTCTGTTCGCCGGCACATATAAAAAAAATCCCGTTAACCCGTTATTACGGATTCCCATGCGGATACCGGACAATTCAGATTTCGATCAAACTGTGCTATATCAACAAGTTCCATACGCTGATCACGAATCTGAAGTCCGTTCGCCGGCACATATGAAACTTTTCCCGTTAACCCGTTATAACGGATTCCCATGCGGATACCGGACAATTCAGATTTCGCTCCAACTATGCTATATGAACAAGTTTCATACGCTGATCACGAATCTGAAGTCCGTTCGCCGGCACATATGAAACTTTTCCCGTTAACCCGTTATTACGGATTCCCATGCGGATACCGGACAATTCAGATTTCGCTCAAACTATGCTATATGAACAAGTTTCATACGCTGATCACGAATCTGAAGTCCGTTCGCCGGCACATATGAAACTTTTCCCGTTAACCCGTTATAACGGATTCGCATGCAGATACCGGACAATTCAGATTTCGCTCAAACTGTTCTATATGAACAAGTTTCATACGCTGATCACGAACCTGAAGTCCGTTCGCCGGCATATATAAAACTTTTCCCGTTAACCCGTTATTACGGATTCCCATGCGGATACCGGACAATTCAGATTTCGCTCAAACTGTGTTATCTGAACAAGTTTCTTACGCTGATCACGAATCTGAAGTCCGTTCGCCGGCACATATGAAACTTTTCCCGCTAACCCGTTATTACGGATTCCCATGCGGATACCGGACAATTCAGATTTCGCTCAAATTGTGCTATATGAACAAGTTCCACACGCTGATCACGAATCTGAAGTCCGTTCGCCGGCACATATGAAACTTTTCCCGTTAACCCGTTATAACGGATTCGCATGCAGATACCGGACAATTCAGATTTCGCTCAAACTGTGCTATCTGAACAAGTTGCATACGCTGATCACGAATCTGAAGTCTGTTCGCCAGCACATATAAAACTTTTCCCGTTAAACCGTTATAACGGATTCGCATGCAGATACCGGACAATTCAGATTTCGCTCAAACTATGCTATCTGAACAAGTTTCATACGCTGATCACGAATCTGAAGTCTTTTCGCCGGCACATATGAAACTTTTCCCGTTAACCCGTTATAACGGATTCCCATGCGGATACCGGACAATTCAGATTTCGCTCAAACTATGCTATATGAACAAGTTTCATACGCTGATCACGAATCTGAAGTCCGTTCGCCGGCACATATAAAACTTTTCCCGTTAACCCGTTATTACGGATTCCCATGCGGATACCGGACAATGCAGATTTCGCTCAAACTATGCTATATGAACAAGTATCATACGCTGATCACGAATCTGAAGTCTGTTCGCCGGCACATATAAAACTTTTCCCGTTAAACCGTTATAACGGATTCGCATGCAGATACCGGACAATTCAGATTTCGCTCAAACTGTGCTATATGAACAAGTTTCATACGCTGATCACGAATCTGAAGTCCGTTCGCCGGCACATATAAAACTTTTCCCGTTAACCCGTTATTACGGATTCCCATGCGGATACCGGACAATGCAGATTTCGCTCAAACTATGCTATATGAACAAGTATCATACGCTGATCACGAATCTGAAGTCTGTTCGCCGGCACATATAAAACTTTTCCCGTTAACCCGTTATTACGGATTCCCAAGCGGATACCGGACAATTCAGATTTCGCTCAAACTGTGCTATATGAACAAGTTCCATACGCTGATCACGAATCTGAAGTCCGTTCGCCGGCACATATGAGACTTCTCCCGTTAACCCGTTATAACGGATTCCCATGCGGATACCGGACAATTCAGATTTCGCTCAAACTGTGCTATATGAACAAGTTTCATACGCTGATCACGAATCTGAAGTCCGTTCGCCGGCACATATAAAACTTTTCCCGTTAACCCGTTATAACGTATTCGCATGCAGATACCGGACAATTCAGATTTCGCTCAAACTGTGCTATATGAACAAGTTTCATACGCTGATCACGAATCTGAAGTCCGTTCGCCGGCACATATACAACTTTTCCCGTTAAACCATTATAACGGATTCACATGCAGATACCGGACAATTCAGATTTCGCTCAAACTGTGCTATATGAACAAGTTTCATACGTTGATCACGAATCTAAAGTCCGTTCGCCGGCACATATAGAACTTTTCCCGTTAAACCGTTATAACGGATTCGCATGCAGATACCGGACAATTCAGATTTCCTTCAAACTGTGCTATATGAACAAGTTTCATACGCTGATCACGAATCTGAAGTCCGTTCGCCGGCACATATAAAACTTTTCCCGTTAACCCGTTATTACGGATTCCCATGCGGATACCGGACAATTCAAATTTCGCTCAAACTATGCTATATAAACAAGTTTCATACGCTGATCACGAATCTGAAGTCTGTTCGCCGGCACATATAAAAAAAATCCCGTTAACCCGTTATTACGGATTCCCATGCGGATACCGGACAATTCAGATTTCGATCAAACTGTGCTATATCAACAAGTTCCATACGCTGATCACGAATCTGAAGTCCGTTCGCCGGCACATATGAAACTTTTCCCGTTAACCCGTTATAACGGATTCCCATGCGGATACCGGACAATTCAGATTTCGCTCCAACTATGCTATATGAACAAGTTTCATACGCTGATCACGAATCTGAAGTCCGTTCGCCGGCACATATGAAACTTTTCCCGTTAACCCGTTATTACGGATTCCCATGCGGATACCGGACAATTCAGATTTCGCTCAAACTATGCTATATGAACAAGTTTCATACGCTGATCACGAATCTGAAGTCCGTTCGCCGGCACATATGAAACTTTTCCCGTTAACCCGTTATAACGGATTCGCATGCAGATACCGGACAATTCAGATTTCGCTCAAACTGTTCTATATGAACAAGTTTCATACGCTGATCACGAACCTGAAGTCCGTTCGCCGGCATATATAAAACTTTTCCCGTTAACCCGTTATTACGGATTCCCATGCGGATACCGGACAATTCAGATTTCGCTCAAACTGTGTTATCTGAACAAGTTTCTTACGCTGATCACGAATCTGAAGTCCGTTCGCCGGCACATATGAAACTTTTCCCGCTAACCCGTTATTACGGATTCCCATGCGGATACCGGACAATTCAGATTTCGCTCAAATTGTGCTATATGAACAAGTTCCACACGCTGATCACGAATCTGAAGTCCGTTCGCCGGCACATATGAAACTTTTCCCGTTAACCCGTTATAACGGATTCGCATGCAGATACCGGACAATTCAGATTTCGCTCAAACTGTGCTATCTGAACAAGTTGCATACGCTGATCACGAATCTGAAGTCTGTTCGCCAGCACATATAAAACTTTTCCCGTTAAACCGTTATAACGGATTCGCATGCAGATACCGGACAATTCAGATTTCGCTCAAACTATGCTATCTGAACAAGTTTCATACGCTGATCACGAATCTGAAGTCCGTTCGCCGGCACATATGAAACTTTTCCCGTTAACCCGTTATAACGGATTCGCATGCAGATACCGGACAATTCAGATTTCGCTCAAACTGTGCTATATGAACAAGTTTCATACGCTGATCACGAATCTGAAGTCCGTTCGCCGGCACATATAAAACTTTTCCCGTTAACCCGTTATTACGGATTCCCATGCGGATACCGGACAATTCAGATGTCGCTCAAACTATGTATATGAACCAGTTTCATACGCTGATCACGAATCTGAAGTCTGTTCGCCGGCACATATAAAACTTTTCCCGTTAACCCGTTATTACGGATTCCCAAGCGGATACCGGACAATTCAGATTTCGCTCAAACTGTGCTATATGAACAAGTTCCATACGCTGATCACGAATCTGAAGTCCGTTCGCCGGCACATATGAGACTTCTCCCGTTAACCCGTTATAACGGATTCCCATGCGGATACCGGACAATTCAGATTTCGCTCAAACTGTGCTATATGAACAAGTTTCATACGCTGATCACGAATCTGAAGTCCGTTCGCCGGCACATATAAAACTTTTCCCGTTAACCCGTTATAACGTATTCGCATGCAGATACCGGACAATTCAGATTTCGCTCAAACTGTGCTATATGAACAAGTTTCATACGCTGATCACGAATCTGAAGTCCGTTCGCCGGCACATATACAACTTTTCCCGTTAAACCATTATAACGGATTCACATGCAGATACCGGACAATTCAGATTTCGCTCAAACTGTGCTATATGAACAAGTTTCATACGTTGATCACGAATCTAAAGTCCGTTCGCCGGCACATATAGAACTTTTCCCGTTAAACCGTTATAACGGATTCGCATGCAGATACCGGACAATTCAGATTTCCTTCAAACTGTGCTATATGAACAAGTTTCATACGCTGATCACGAATCTGAAGTCCGTTCGCCGGCACATATAAAACTTTTCCCGTTAACCCGTTATTACGGATTCCCATGCGGATACCGGACAATTCAAATTTCGCTCAAACTATGCTATATAAACAAGTTTCATACGCTGATCACGAATCTGAAGTCTGTTCGCCGGCACATATAAAAAAAATCCCGTTAACCCGTTATTACGGATTCCCATGCGGATACCGGACAATTCAGATTTCGATCAAACTGTGCTATATCAACAAGTTCCATACGCTGATCACGAATCTGAAGTCCGTTCGCCGGCACATATGAAACTTTTCCCGTTAACCCGTTATAACGGATTCCCATGCGGATACCGGACAATTCAGATTTCGCTCCAACTATGCTATATGAACAAGTTTCATACGCTGATCACGAATCTGATGTCCGTTCGCCGGCACATATGAAACTTTTCCCGTTAACCCGTTATTACGGATTCCCATGCGGATACCGGACAATTCAGATTTCGCTCAAACTATGCTATATGAACAAGTTTCATACGCTGATCACGAATCTGAAGTCCGTTCGCCGGCACATATGAAACTTTTCCCGTTAACCCGTTATAACGGATTCGCATGCAGATACCGGACAATTCAGATTTCGCTCAAACTGTTCTATATGAACAAGTTTCATACGCTGATCACGAACCTGAAGTCCGTTCGCCGGCATATATAAAACTTTTCCCGTTAACCCGTTATTACGGATTCCCATGCGGATACCGGACAATTCAGATTTCGCTCAAACTGTGTTATCTGAACAAGTTTCTTACGCTGATCACGAATCTGAAGTCCGTTCGCCGGCACATATGAAACTTTTCCCGCTAACCCGTTATTACGGATTCCCATGCGGATACCGGACAATTCAGATTTCGCTCAAATTGTGCTATATGAACAAGTTCCACACGCTGATCACGAATCTGAAGTCCGTTCGCCGGCACATATGAAACTTTTCCCGTTAACCCGTTATAACGGATTCGCATGCAGATACCGGACAATTCAGATTTCGCTCAAACTGTGCTATCTGAACAAGTTGCATACGCTGATCACGAATCTGAAGTCTGTTCGCCAGCACATATAAAACTTTTCCCGTTAAACCGTTATAACGGATTCGCATGCAGATACCGGACAATTCAGATTTCGCTCAAACTATGCTATCTGAACAAGTTTCATACGCTGATCACGAATCTGAAGTCCGTTCGCCGGCACATATGAAACTTTTCCCGTTAACCCGTTATAACGGATTCGCATGCAGATACCGGACAATTCAGATTTCGCTCAAACTGTGCTATATGAACAAGTTTCATACGCTGATCACGAATCTGAAGTCCGTTCGCCGGCACATATAAAACTTTTCCCGTTAACCCGTTATTACGGATTCCCATGCGGATACCGGACAATTCAGATGTCGCTCAAACTATGTATATGAACCAGTTTCATACGCTGATCACGAATCTGAAGTCCGTTCGCCGGCACATATAAAACTTTTCCCGTTAACCCGTTATTACGGATTCCCATGCGGATACCGGACAATTCAGATTTCGCTAAAACTGTGCTATATGAACAAGTTCCATACGCTGATCACGAATCTGAAGTCCGTTCGCCGGCACATATGAAACTTTTCCCGTTAACCCGTTATAACGGATTCGCATGCCGATACCGGACAATTCAGATTTCGCTCAAACTGTGCTATATGAACAAGTTCCATACGCTGATCACGAATCTGAAGTCCGTTCGCCGGCACATATGAAACTTTTCCCGTTAACCCCCTATAACGGATTCGCATGCAGATACCGGACAATTCAGATTTCGCTCAAACTGTGCTATCTGAACAAGTTTCATACGCTGATCACGAATCTGAAGTCTGTTCGCCGGCACATATGAAACTTTTCCCGTTAACCCGTTATAACGGATTCCCATGCGGATACCGGACAATTCAGATTTCGCTCAAACTGTGCTATATGAACAAGTTTCATACGTTGATCACGAATCTGAAGTCCGTTCGCCGGCACATATGCACCTTTTCCCGTTAAACCGTTATAACGGATTCCCATGCGGATACCGGACAATTCAGATTTCGCTCAAACTGTGCTGTGTGGCCAAATTCTATACGCTGATCACGAATCTGAAATCCGGTCGCCGGCACATATGAAACTTTTCCCGTTAAATCGCTATAACGGGTCTACATGCGGATTTGGCATAAATCAATCTGTTACATGCTGATACCGGACAATTCAGATTTCGCTCAAACTATGCTATATGACCAAGTTCCATACGCTGATCACGAATTTGCAATCAGTTTGCCGGCACATATGCAACTTTTCCCGTTAACCCGTTATAACGGATTCCCATGCGGATACCGGACAATTCAGATTGCGCTCAAACTGTGCTGTATGGCCAAGAACCATACGCTGATCACGAATCTGAAGTCCGTTCGCCGGCACATATGAAACTTTTCCCGTTAACCCGTTATAACGGATTCGCATGCGGATACCGGACAATATTTTAATTAACCTGCGCCCTGCTGGAGGTGGCAGAATCTCCCCCTCCCGGATTTTCTGAATAACTTGAAAACAACAATAGATATCGACGTCAATATTTCAGTACATTATGCTGCATCAATTATACGCCTTATCATAACATTTCAATGAAAATGATAGAGTACTTTGGGAGATAATTACGTTTTAATCACGTCATGTCATATCATTTTTGGTGGAAAACAATACATGTTTGAAAAACCGTAGAAATTCGAGTTTTTAAGCAAATTGCCAATACAAAATGCCTAAATATTGGAAATGACATTATATTCAAACTGGCTGTCTCGGATCTTCGAACTTTTGAGTTTTTGACTCCACCCCAAAAAAAAAATGTTTTTTCGTTGTCGAAAACTTATTTGCCTTTGTTTACAACATACAACATTCTGTACTGTTTAAATTATGTGCTCCCCGCTTGGCTACGAGGGCCCCTCTGATCAAATCCCCCCCCCCCCCTGGGCGAAATTCTTCCTACGCCCCTGGCTGCTTATTCTCGTGAGGCCAGCAATATTTGTAGTTTGTATTTGAGCATATTTCATTGTTGCTATTGTATGATTTTTTTTTGTTTTGTTTGGGGGGGGGGGGGGTATCTCCATCGTTGATTCCTCGTCCCATCGTGAGTCATCATCACAGGTTGAAAAGGTAAGCTTGTAAGTTTGGTGCATGTATTACAACGATTCACTAAGATTGCAAAGACTCCCTTTGTCTGATGGCGATGTTGTACATGGCCGTATGAATGCCGTAGTGCCGCACAATCCCATGGCCAGGTCGAGACGATGGCTGGAGCAGTATCTCAGGGCATCGGACCGGCTCTTTTTCGATAGAGATCATTTCACCCTGGTGAGGCTCGTAGCTCTTCTCCATACCTACTGCCCCAGCTGGTGGCTGTTGCCACTTCCTGTTCGAAGTTGAGTTTCACGTCGTATGGTGTCATCTTGGTGGCGCGCACGACTTCCCACTCGCAGTGATGGTGAAGCTGTCAGGTCACGTTCAGTGAAGTGGACATGAAGTGGCAATCCCTGTGGTCGCAACCGGCCAATGGCATGCGGAGGATGGCGCCAGGTAGCACGTAGTCTGAAAGCAGATGGATGTTCAGTTCAGGAGAAAGACAATAAGCCTATTAAACAGTGGTTCTCAGCGTCAAAGATATGGTTACCTTCTTTTGATGACCAAAATGACTAATTACCGGCTCCCCCATTACGCTGAGATCGCAGTTATCGGCTTCAAGCTATGCGGTACAGCATAACTTCAGGCGTTTACAACTGGTGCCATCTATGGACGAAAATATAAGTAGGCATGCGCGCTGTCGCCCTTTGCCTCAAGCTGTGGTTCCCAACGTATAACAACACGTAAACTGTAACACAAAGCTGATCATCATTTAGCTGCGCCATCATCAAACGAACCAGCTATAATTTGTAATTTAGCCCGAAGACTACAATGCCCAAGCAGGGGTACTAATGTCCTTGTGCAAATCATTGCTATAGAGAGTGCCATGGCGAACAGTTCAAAACTTACAAACACAAAATATATAGTCAATGAATTCGTCAGAATCAATGAGAGAAAAGACGACTGTTAGTAAGCAGTATCCAACAAGTTTCAGTGGCAGATGACGATTAAGTGATTGTGCGAGGAAGCAAATTAAAACGAACATTAAAACATAAACACCAAGTACCCACATTTCTCCACCCCTCCTAAAAAATAACATTGATAACGCGATTTATGTCACTGACGATGACGACAAGGTTTTTTCCCTGACAATGGAGTCAGTGCAGGCTAAGTGATGCTAGCTGTCGATCCAGCATGACGACAAAAGTACAGATGTTGCGGTCAATCACCAGAAAAGTGTTGTTAGGTTCTAAGAAAACCAAATTAAATTAGTTGCATACCTCGCCTCTTTCAAACGCCGGAGCGCAGTGTTGTCAAATACTCGTGGACATCAGGCCTACATCCGTTTCCACCGTCAGAGTGGGAGGCACGAAACGTTGAGTCCTCCCGTTGTCGCCCTTCAAACCCCAGTGTGACGTGGGCGTTGACGGCAGTTCTGCAAACACAAACATAGGTGTTGGTGATTACAAGGTACTTAATACTTACAAAATATGTACTGCATGTCAGTTGTGAGCTATGAACGGTGTTAAAAAGATACACGCCCTTTCAAGCTCTTGAACATGGGCATTTTATTAAATTTTGCTTTCGTCATAATAAACTCATTATTAAACAAAGTAGGACTAGGTTACTACAATAGTTTTTTGGTAGAAGGGATGTGGGACATTTAAATAATTTACCAGGGGATTCTACATAGATAACGCAGCAACCTTAGTTTCTTTCAAAAATAGGCTAGATGAATATTTTGCAGGAAAGGCTTTAGTTTACTTAATATTCATGGGGTTTGTTAATAGGTTTCCTTTTAGAAATATGCAATACGTAAGGACATTGAAATGACTCTGCCTAGTAATGGGGGGGGGGGGATATAGGTACGTATATATCAAATCCGTGTATGGAGATATGTACTTGTATGTTGCCCTAGGAGCGATGTATGTATATGTTTTATTATGCATGTTGATGTATGTATGTGTGCAATTGTATGTATGGCGATGTATGTATGTTGTGCAACCTAGTATGGGCCTCTGAGGCTCTTTGTTGCACTATTCGCTTATGTCTTTATGTCGTTTAAGTCATCGTAGGTAAGGAACGTACGTAAGTGGTTACCATTGAAAGTTAAACAATGTAAATTGTCCCTAAAACAAAACACTTCTTAAACATTTATGCTTCATTGCAATATCGGCGTATTGGGCTGCGTTAAAAATATAGTGATACTATCAGTTTACTTTGTTGCTGCCATGATCAGTTACTTGATTTCATGAAATGCATGTGTCCTGTACTAACAAGATATCACGATTAAGTTTATCAAATTGGCGTAAGCTCGGGTGAAAGTAATTCTATTTACCTGCGCGATGCAGATCGCCTGCCGAAATTTCTCTCCGCATGCCTTCGTCGTGAAAGGCCGTCCTTAACACCCCGGTAGCGGCGATCTCGGCGTAGAAGCACACACGCGTGCCGCACGAGTAGGAGTCGTGCTGGCGTGGAAGGCCGGAGGGGGTTCACCAGCCGCCATCTGCTCCAGCAGCCGCTCCGTTCGGATGCGGTGCGAGCACCCGACTGGAGTCTGTGTGCAGCGTCCACCAGCTTCTGGACGTGCTGCGCCGTCTCCTCCTCTGCGCTGCCGTAGAGGCCGTCCAGATGTACCACACTTGGTGTCGGAATGACACTATGAATAATGCCCAGTGGTCACCGTTGCGATGGTACGGAAGTAGCCACATTTTGGCGCTGTGGGCGCTCCTCTTTTGGAGGCACAGTTTCATGTTTGCGATTGTTCGCCCACAACACATGGCAGTCAGCCAGTGCGCGCCAAAGTTCACCACGTCGCCGTGTGATTGGGATGACATCGCTAGGCAGAAGCTGTCGATAACTTCATCTGACAGCCAGGTCCTTGGTGCCAGGCAGCGCAGTCCTTCGTCCTCAGCTGAAATGATTGCATCCCATTCAGACGCTGGAGCGCCGATGTCCTCCTGAGATATGATGATGGTGCTTGTGACATCCCCATCAGCTGCTTCCTTGTCCTGCGTCTGTGACGCACTTTCTGGTGCTTCCTTGGATACTGAGCTTCTGTCCAACACGATGTCGATAAGATCATCGCTCTCGCTGTCAGTGTTCCCTTGAAAAACGTCCGTCGGTGGGCGCGTGCGCGCATACCACGTCGGTTTTTTGGTAGGGTCGCGTCTTTTCCAAATCTCTTCCTGTGCTTCAGGGTTTGTGAGGGGTGTCTCTTTCTGCTTCTTCTTGCCCCTCGGAGCCGGTTTTCGCGGGATGACATCACCCTTTATCCGGCTTGTCGTGTCTTTGAGCAGCGCTCGGACAAAGTCCCCGGGGGTGCAGCCTGGTGCGACCATGAAGAATCTGCTTCTTTATCACGCGCATGTAGCTTTCCACGGCTGCATTAGAGGTCACCGCCGAGGTTACCACCTGGCTCCACAAGGGCACCAAGGGCATCAGGGTTGACAGCATGTACTCTACCACAGACGGGTAAAAAATACTCGTTGGTGACGTGCCACTTGTTCCGACTTCCAGAGGCGCGTGCGCCTTTATCATCTCGAAATGCCTCCCGTATGCGGTACCGGTCGGAATGTCTTATCCGGGTCAGGAAGTGTTTCGGCGGCGGCACGTTCGGTGGCGGTTGACTCATGTTGAAGGGGCGGCGCTAGCTTTCGCACTTCTCCCCTGGAGCAGGCGAGCACGCAAAACTGCTCGAAAAGTGCGTCGAGCTCAGCGATTGACGAGGCCTGCTGCAGCTTTGAGAAGAGCCACATGAAGGCAGCCGACGCCTTCTTGTCCTACGTTCTTGGTTTGCAGCACAGAGGAGAATCTGTGGGACAGATGGGCTCCACACAAACTCATCCTTGGTAGCGTAGAAGTTCTTCATCGCCGCCCTGTTGGTCCCAGCACTCTTGTAGGTACGCCTTCAGAGTTTTTTTTGCAGAGTCCTTCTGATACGGCATGGAGTAGGGCCCAACTAAAGTCGGTTACGACCCTTGGTGGTGTCCACGCTCTGCCAGTCACTTCCTTGACGTCACGGGCCACTTGTAGAAGAAAATGTTCTATCGCTGGCACTGTGTGGCTCTCTGCTAACATTGTGAGCCAGTGGATACGAGCCGTTATTGTCCTCGGCGATCACTGCATAGAGGTACGGGGCCTTTGCTCCAATCTGTCGCGTCACAGACCCCGTGGAGTCGATGTGCAGAGTGGATGGGTTCGCGCTGTATTTTTTTAGAAAGTGTTCTCTGTAGAGCATTACCAGAAGGGGACATTTGCCAATGAAATGAACGCCGCCTAGAAGCTTCTTGCTGTGGGTGTCCTCTGCTTTGGAAATTTCCATCGTCGTCGCGAGATCTTCTGCCCAGTCAACGCATACCTTTCAGCCTTCCGACGCTCATAGGCAGCTTGGCGCAGCACGTGGCTCGGTGGCGCCTCTGTGAGGTTACCGTCTGCGAGCTGTTCTT